>JAUTCZ010014346.1:0-13272 GCA_032273805.1 Melanodrymia brightae | reverse complement strand
GTTAGCACATACCACGGCCTTTGTTAAACCAGTTGTGGACACTGGTCGGTATAAGTGGTATTACACCTACCCATTGAACCTTGCGGAGCACTCACTCTGGGTTGGAGTCGATACTGGGATTAAAAATCCGATATGCCACGAATGGGATTCGTACCTACCAGCCTGAAGTCCGTAGCGTTAACCACTGCACCACGAATTTATGTCCGAAACATTTACTCAATGACCATTGCGCATATTAACGGATTACGCAAGTTGAAAGATTGAGTAAACCCAGAGAATGAGAAGAAAGCTTACGTAAAAATAAGGGGCTTATGCAAGGCGTCGAGTATTCTCATGAACTACGTAGATTAGTTGCGGATTTAGAGAATACACAACAAGATACGAGACAATACTGTTTAATTTGCACACGTGAATTGATCTTTCTGAGTAGCGATTTGTTTGAATCATGTGTGTATCGAATTAATAATTTGATATCACGCTCTTGAATAATACGAACGATAGATTTGATATAGTACAATCGTTTGACGTCTAAGCTATATTTCTTACGTGAAATATACAGTAGTAAAGATTACAAAACACCGCCTCTGATATATCTTCTTCAAAGGGTAATAATGCCTAAAATAGGCAAATACGCACGACACATATAATATAGGATAATGTCATGTGGACATTTCTTTATGTGAAGAGCGGTGTCCTGAGTACCTAATCTACGTGGTATCAATATTCCACTACTTCCAGTCCCCATGCAATATCGATGTTCTCTCCCAACATTTAATATTCTACATCACTTTTAATGTCTTATTATTGATTAGTTAACGTTCCGCAAGTATTAGTTAAAGGCACACATCCGAAGTTCTAGATAATAGAGCCCGTTTATTTATTAAAGTTAACATTTACTTAGATGTTTTTACTTACAATATCAATTATTATATGTATAATCCCATGCGTTTGTAGTAGCTTAGTGTGATACAAATCATTTTATAAAATCATTTTATGTGGATGACCAGGAACACATATATTTAGTTATATTAATATTATAACTAATAATGTGTAAGTAAATTTCAATAATAATAAATGCTGTATTAGCCAGAAATATGTTATACATAGCAGTAGATGCGTACGTACTGTGACATCCATCTTCACTTTTAGACAGAAAAGTTGCTAGATTGGGATGCTCCGCAAGACTTAATGGGTAGGTGTACCGGACCAATATCCACAACACGTGTAACAGAGGCCGTGGTGTATACTGACCTGTTTGTGGGAAAGTGCATACAAAAGATCCCTTTCTACTTATCACATATGAGTAGCGGGTTTCCTCTGTTATACTAACACTAACGTATGTTCGGACAGACGTGCTTGAACCTTAACTGGATATAATCACGTAAATAAGTCACAACAACTAACACAACTGCAAATACTGGCATGTCTAAATGTTACATGATATAATGCATCAATGCAATCTTGACAACGACATTTTAAGGTTTCCTTGAGACGAACACCAAAATATCACTGGAAGCAAGAAGAATCTAAATACAAGAATTTAAATTAATCCTAAGAAATCGGCTTCAAATGATTGCACTTTAATGATTTTCCGGGTTTTACACTAGTTTTGGCCCCCGGAAGAGTGTTCCAGAATCTGCTCTTCAAATTGCAATAACCAATCTAGGCAGTAAACTGTGTACAGCAGAATGTACGCTGGAGGCGCAGGTTGTTTCACAGCCCAGATTAGCTCTTCATTGCGCCAATATTGATAATGATACGGACAAGGGTGAAAGGCGGGTGCTCTTCAATCTCCAGCGCCTGGAAGAAGATTAAGTTGATCTTTTTTATCGCTCACACTTAGTGTTATAACCAGGGAGTCCGTCTGTAACACTGGAACAACAACAACAGCGGCACACATGAGCTGTTCAGTTAGTTAGTTAGTTAGTTAGTTAGTTAGAACTTATTTACGTGCTTATATCCAATTAAGGTTCAAGCTCGTCTGTCATGGTTACGCAGTCCAGCTGCCTCGACTGCCTGTCCAGAAAAGAGGTTAGTGTTAGTATCATAGAGGAAACCTGCTACTCTTGAATTGATAAGTAGCAAGGGATCTTTTATATTCACTTTCCCACCAGAGTTGTAAATTAAGAAAGTAGAACATCTGTTTCATGACTTGATCTGCGCATAGAGAATCAACATGATTGGTACAGTCCTCTACACAACAGTCAATGTCCCTTTGTATCGAGCAACATTCCATCTGCTCCAGGATATAGTGCCTACATATCATAACTTCTGAGATACTTCAGGGAATGTTAATTATATGCCGATTTTAAACAATCGCATGTCCTGGCTCAGAATGCTGTTTCCATAAAGGTTATACCGCCCATGGACTGGTTAAAACTTTCAAACAGACAATCAAATGTTATTTCGCGATGTGTCGCATCATAGCTTATGTAATACCTTACTTTGACCTACTTTACGCTTCTTTTTTTTCTTTTCGATGAAGACAATACATACGTTGCCACCGGTGGACAGGATACGGTCAACTTTGACAAATACCCTGTATCATCACTGCTTTGGCTGAGATTCAAGAGTACATTTCATCTCGACTTTGTTGTAATATTCCTTGGACTGCCTATGCAGAATAAAATAATTATTCAAAGTCTTTTAAATACAAAAATCTGTAATTTAAATAAAATCGGCAACCTTAAAAGGTTAGCCATTTACTGCCATTTCTTGTCTGCTTGTTGTTTGTTGATTACTTTTTGAGTGAACATAGCTTCCCTGCATGTTTCATATTTGACAATGTTTGTATTATTATTGTTTTACAAAGATCTATAACAAGGAATATTGGGGTGGGTGGGGGGGACACATTTATCTGTGTCAATGCTTTTTTTTTCGTTTAGATGAAATTTAATTAGGTGTTCATACATTCTCGTAACCTACTCCTCTATGACCACGTACTACAGTTTAGTCTGGATTTACTTACAGCAGAAGAACGCCGTACACATACTTTTCCAAGAGATTTGGTTCGGAGGTTAAGTGTCCTTGCTAGAGTTCGTTTAGAATTTCCGATGCTAAGGCTTTGCAAAACACAGACTGGACTCAAAAATGTTTGTTTGTTTAACGACGCCACTGAAACACATCGACTATAAATTGGCGGTTACTGGACGTCAGACGCATGATTATATTGACACATGGTCTCAGGGGAAACCCACTGTCGCCACTCTTACCGAAAAACAGCAAGGGGTATTTTATGTGTACTATCCCATAGACAGGATAGCACACAACACGGTATTTGATAAACCAGTCGTGTATCACTGGCTGGAACGGAAAATAGCCCATAAAATGTCCTGCGCTGTGGAGGATCGATCCCTCGACCCATCCCGCCACAGGCAGACATTCTACCTATAGACTACGTCCCGCCCCCAGACTAGACTCCTTCATTGCCATTAGATGCGTTGTGTAGAATCTCTTGAGAGAGAACTGTCCTGGATTCACTCTTGATGTCAAGAACCACAACTAGAAACAAATGAATGTTTGTATATCATTCATGTCGCAAGGGAAAAAAACTGAACAGTAATTGTGTTAAAGAGTCGGTTAGACGAACATGGATGAGTCTTGATATTACAACTAAAATCGATCCAAACACACATGTTTAGTGTTTTGCCTCGAAAACTGTAAGAAAATGACCTATTATGTCAAAGCAACAAAATCCATATTCTACTATAAAAAGAGTAAGCATAACAGAAAAGAAAACAAAGATTTAACTTGCTTATTGTTTATAGGGCAATGGGTTTCTATGAATACAGTCAAGTATAACAATAGAGTAGACAAAAATGAAAAAAAAAACACATTGATTATTAATCGGCGGTTAATGGATGTCAAAGCACGGTTATAATATTATTAACACTTGGTCACAGAGGAAACCCGCTCCCGTCAGAGGCTACTCTTCTTCAACAGCGAGGGATCATTTGTGTGCATTTCCCCAGACAGAATAGCACACACCACGACCATTGATAAAGCCGTCGTGGTTCACTGGTTGGAACGGGAACTAACCAATGGTCCCCCGAGGAGGATTGATCCTTCGATATATCAAGTGTCAGGCGGACGCTCTTGTACTGCGCTACGTCCCGCTCTAATCAACGGAATTCAAGTATTTTACACGAACGCGAGATAAAGTGGTTTGTCCTTAAACTTGCTAATATTCAATATTGACTATCTACACCTCTAATTACGTGTTTTAATTTTACCTTTTGTCCAATCCGTTTACCTTTTTTGTCTCACGTTTCCCGTCATGAAAGTGATATCTGTAAACGTATGTGATATGTGTCATGTCTCTCTTTCTCTCACTGTGGTGTGTGTGCACATCTCTGTTCAAGTGTTAAACCTTACACGTATAAACATAATGAAACGCCTTCTATACGTGTTACATGCAATGTAAACCATTGTTAAACAACCTCTGGGCCAAATGAAAAAAATGCATTAATTAAGATAATTGTGAACAAGTTCGACATGAATGAGTATTGCGTCAATTTATCGTGGGTGTTAACACAATTTATAATCCCAATGGACCAACGCGACAGGGGTAATATTTCTAATACTGTCGGCGTCTGTAATATCGTGTTCTCATCATGACAAATACCATGTGTTCTGACATCTGCACATACACTTTAAGTAGTTTTCTCATTGAAGTGAAGACAACGCATCGGGCTATTTTAGTCAGAATGGAAACTATCCTCCACGCTCCGTCCATAATTGTTTGAAAGCTTTCAAAAGCACTCGGCTGTTATGATACAGATCAAGCAAATGCCAAGGAACTAAACATCAGAATATGCCATCAAACGATGCTACCGTGATAGATTTAAAATGGAATATTTTTCTTAAGACAAACCTATCGTCGGATGGATGTAGTGGCAAATAGTTTAAGAGGGAGACCAAATTTATGATAAAAGGGCACATAAAAGAGTACATGCATGAAACTAAACCGGAAAATAGCCACTTGTAATATAGTTTCAGATTGTAAAAAACAAAGATAACTATGAAGTTGGTTTCTTTCACGACAGCACTGGAGCACATTGATTAACAGGCAACGGGTATTGAATGTGCAACGCACGGTTATGTTGACACATGGTCTCAGAAGAAAGCAGCAGTCGCCACATAGGCCACGCTTACCCAATAACAGTAACGGTTGTCTATGTGCGCTCTCCAACATACAGGATAGCACATATTACGTCATTTGATAAACCAGTTATGGATTACTGGTTGGCACGGAAAATGGCCCAATAGGTCCACTGAGGAGGACCGACCCTTCGACCTCTCGAACTTCAGGCAGATGACCTTACGCTGAGATACGTTCTGCTTCTTGGTAAAACAAATGGACCATCAAAATAAAATGGCTGTAGAATTGTCTTTTATGAGAGTTGAGTGGTACTCTCGTCACCCACCTGGAATGCGTCCTTAGTATGCATAGCTATGCACGTATTACGACAGGAAAGACCAAATTGATCGATAGAAAAATGTAAATGCGAGCTCATAGCTACAAAGTCCTGATTATCTAAGGTTGTGCCACTCATCATGGCAACCGGTGCTACCGTAATTTAAGCCAAGAACAAGATCTATTATAATCTCTTATAGCCCTTTATAATTGGACGCAGGCTGAAATAATGCTGCCTAAGATTACTTTGTAGTCTCCATTCGAACGCAAATGCTTTGGACCAGAATCGCAGCGCAAGGTCAGAATGAGCCTTCTTGGAGGAAATTAGTTTGCTCTTGGTAGGAACTAGTTTGATGAAGTTGTTTCCCTTGGTCGTGATAGACGCCCTTAGTCTGTCGAGAACCGAACCATTATTCATTATTCAATTTATTCTGACCCAAATCTGTTCGTTTTACACCAAGTGATGGGTTCGCAACCAATCATTATATGAAAATGGAACCAAGTGTTTCGACGATGTTTACCGACTGTTGTGGAGGACAATTGGTCCTGATGAAGGGATTTTATTTCCAGCACTTTGCTCTATGTGACGGGATAAATGCATTCGATTTGACTAAACGCGTGTCCAACACAAGTGAAGTCATTCGCAATCATACGGTTTAAAGGAACAATGTCTGGTTTTAAGACGTATGCCACCGTTCTGGTTGTAAAATATGTCAGGCTCATAGAGCATTAACCTTCTTCTTTTTTGTTATTAAAATTGACCTTTATTTGCAGGCGTTATTGCCTTAAGATATCATGTATGATCATATAACTTTCTGGTCATCCAAATTGTTATAGTAGCTTAATGTACACTTTTGCCTAAAATAATTTATATCGTGACACTTTACTGAAGTAAAAATTCCAAGGACCATATTATAATAAATCACCATATATAGTACGATGGCATCAGTCTTAAAACTGGGGGCAGGTCGTAATCTAGAGGTAGAAAGTTTGCCTGTGGCGGGATGGGTCGAGGGATCGGTCCTCCACAGGGCAAAGCATTTTATGGGCTATTTTCCGTTCCAGCCAGTCGTACATGACTATGGGATGGTGCACATAAAATACCCCTTGCTGTTTTTCGGTGAGAGTAGCCCACGAAGCGACGACAGCGGGTTTCCGCTGAGACCATGTGTCAATATAACCGCTGATTTATAATCGATGTGTTCTAGTGGCGTCGTTAAACAAACAAACTTTATCTTTATTTTTATTTTATTATCATATAACTTTCTGGTCATCCAAATGATTATAATAGCTTAATGTATACTTTTGCCTAAAATAATTGATATCGTGACACAATATTGTAGTAAAAAGTTCATGGACCATATTAAATCACCATAGTACTGTGGCATCAGTCTCAAAACTCGGGAGCGTACCTTTAACGAATCGTTGATCAGCTCGTGGTATACAAACAATGTTTTTATCTGTTTGACAAGTTAAACTTTCTGAAATACTCCTAACTTGTTTACTCATCTACGCATGCTTGCATTAAATGAGAATGCTTAACAACCTGCTGCTGTCAGTGCGTGTCTATATTTAGTTAAAGCGGCTACAGCTTGAACTGTTGTTCTCTGATACTTTGACGTTTTAATTTGGGAAATATGCCTTTGTTTTGATTGTAAACAGTGCGCAACTTTAACACAACACACTAAGTGGCCCAATAACATCCATCAGCGATGATAGGTAAAAAGTGTGAAATGTTCACTTTTCACCGAAACTATCAACATAATTTTAGCAGTCGGGTCTTTCAGGAATATAATCCATTTAAATGAAAAATGGGTTTTGTTATCAATACAAAGTATGTATGCAGAAGAAGAATTATTCTTAAAGGCACACACCCGAGTTTGAAGTTTGTCACCTTACGTTGCCCCTATGTATTTGTGTCCCTTCGCTCAGCAGCATCCTTGCCGTCTGCACTTGACTTAAGGTCGACGGATCAATTCTTGTTAATACAGCAGTTGTTTTTCCCCTGTTCCTACCAGTGATCTACGACTGGTACGTCAAATGCTGCAGTATGTTCTATCATTAATATGTGGCAGTGCAATTAAATGATACCTTGTTCCTAAGTAGTATACCTGTATCCTATGTTGTAGCAACGGGGTTATTCTGAGACGACCTACCTATGTGGCTGTTCTTTCAAAAAGTACAAAGGATCTTTTATAATTCCTACACACTTTTTCTATGACAGGACAGCACTAACCACGGCCCTTGCTACACCAGTTATGCACTCACTCGGGTTAGAGTGAGTACTATAATTAACGCTACCATATCTGAACCTACCATCCTTTAGCCCATTGTCTTATGCATGTACTTTCCTGTCCACTATACATCACTGCATGTATATAATCATAGAACACCAACCACAAGAATCTCGTTTTAAGTATTATTTACAACAGGGTTCAGTACATACCAGCCTTGGTCCCCATTATCTTATCTCGTACACCACCGAAGCCTGCACGTGCCTGTCCACTATACATCACTTTAATATGTAGTTGCATGGTTTATGGCAACCGTTTTTCATTCATCAATCAATTACGAATAAATCTGATGGAATACCCAAACAGTTAGACAGATGGCTGCACTTTTGAATAAAATATAAGAGTAAAACTCACCCGGCTATGAAATTGAAAACCGAAGATAATCAATAATTTTTTGCCAATGTGTTCATTAATTTCTATTAAAGTAAATTCTTCCATAGACCTGCTCCATTGCATGCCATAATTTTCTAGTCGTTATATTAAACAGTAGCAGTTTTTAGTGATATATTGATGAAATGGAAGGTAAAAAATTTCTATTGCTCTGTAGTGCACATTAAGGCTCACAGTAACTATACCTGCCAAACCGGGACTGGAAAACGCGATAGCTAAGATTGTTCTCGGATACTTGTCAGGTTTGAAACGCTCATATCCTGAAAAATGGTCGGATCGGTACGACGTCCTAATGAAAGAAAATTTCTATTGCGCTGTTGCACAAATCACAATAAAACGGTCTCCTATACGCACCATCTTGTAACTGAATGGGTTTCGTCTGCAAAGCAAAAAGAAATGAATCTTTTTATTATGATGAATGAGAGAAATTATGTTAGTGGCGCAATGTGGTGTGGGTCAGATTCGTAGAGATTTTCATATTATCATGTTTGATTTTTAGCCTGGAGGGTTTTGATCGGCCTCCGTGTCGCAGTGGTTAACGCATCGTGGTTAAGACTGGTACGTACTGGGTTCGAGTTCCGTTCGTGGCATATGGGAATTCTTTTCATCCCAGTACTGGCGAATGCTCCGCAAGGCTCAATGGGTCGATGCACTTCCACTTACACCGACCAGTGTCCACAACTGGTTCAACAAAGGCCATGGTATGTACAATCATGTCTGTGGGAAAGTGCATATATACAAGATCCCTTGTTACTTATCAAGAGTTTCCTCCAACGTCTGTCCTGGACATTCGTCAGTTGAGGCAGCTGAAATGCGTGACCATGACAGACGTGCTTGAACCTTAATTGGATATAAGCACCTAAAAAGTTAAAAATAACTAACTAACTAACTAATGAACTAACTGGAGAGTTGCACCACCATGTGATCATTGACTCGTGCTGCTGGTTTCAATTCTCGAATCGTACTGATGTTTGAAATCAAATTATATCAAAACGTAAATTCATTAATTAACGAATAATCAATAATATGGATCAAATCGACACAATGATCCATCTGTCAATCAATCAACCAATCACTCAATCAAAATAATAGAATTAAATCAATGAAACTAATCGAATTAATCAGTTAGTCCGCCAAGTCAAATTAATCATTCATATCTTTAATTCAACGAATCAAATTAATGAGTAAGTCAAGTCTGTCGGTTTGTCGGTCGGTCAGCCAGCACGTCAGTCAGTCAGTCAGTCAGCCAGCCAGTTAGTCTGCTCGCCCCTCGTCCGTTCAGACTTTGGTGCTCCGGTCGTATGGGGAACCAAATGTGAACTGATCAACACTACACAGTTCATCATGAACATAGACATCCTGATCTAAATGAAGAGCCGTAACCAACAGTGTTTGAACGCAGAAGAAGAAGAAGAAGAAGAAGAAGAAGTATACAGAGGATGAAACGGAAACGAAACAATCTTAACGGGTTCACCGAGAAGAATCGATTATGATACCTCATGCTGGTGGCTCTAATCACTGAGCTGGAGCGGGCCGTAGTTCAGCGCAAAAGCGTCTGCCTGAAGCTCTGGGTCGACGGATTTATCCTCAGGAGAACCGTTGGGTTATTTTCCGTTCCAACCAGTGATCCACGGCTTATTTGTTACATGACGTGGTGTTTGCTATAATGTTTGTAGAAATGGGCTCATAAAAGATCCCTTGTTGCTATTCGAAGAAGAGTAGCCTATGTGGCGGCAGCAGATTTCCCCTAGGACCAAGTGTATATAGAATCGTGCGTTTGACATCCAATAATCGCTGGTTAATAATAAATGTGTTCCAGTCTGGTCGTTAAACAATCACTGAGCTAGATTCAGTTCCCTGTTCTCAGATTTAATCACGCCAAAAAAATGTGTAAGCATGTCATCGGATCTCAGATTCAAAGATGATCCTGACAAATACTTATTTTCTTCTTTGGATTCATATTAACTTCCTTGTACAATAAAACCATTACATATTGACTTTACTACCACACGTCCCCCACTTTGTATACTTTTCCACAGCAGACACAGTGACCACAGATAAGTTCGAACACACTGCATAGCTTTATATTTTTCTTCCTTTTCGTCTTTTCCGCTTCCAATAACAGAGCGACTTTTACAACTTTCTTAAGTGAAGATTTCTCATTTGATAGAGGTTGTTCGCGACGTTTGGACAAACAGACAAAATGATTGAATGATAACATAGCTGTTTTATATCAGTTACAAGCTGTGACAGTGATGTTTGCTGAAGATGACAAGAAGTCAATTGAATATTGAATTCAGTATTCTACAAGACCGTCTGGATATTGGCCAACATTGGTGAAAAAATATCTTATCCACATTTTTCTTTTCTCTAAATTGAGCTTGAAAGAAAATAGGTCCCCACGGTAAATATCCAGAGGCCATTTCACGACATAAATATCTCTAAGATACTAAAATTATGTCTGATGGATCGGGTAATATCTGAATTCAATTTCGTACATCTATGCTTTGTTTTCATTAATTGGCAATATACTTTACATCGCTGTTTAGTCTACATGTGTTGTGGTTTTGGGCTTAGAGTGCTTGATGGAGAATGATACAAATTGTATACGACTGTATATTCCACGGCTGTTAAGTCCACATGTATTGTTTGTTTCCGTGTTGATTTTGTTTTGAGATCTGGAATCTAAACAACAAAATATTGACACAGCCAAATGCGTATCTCTGCAAAAGGCAGAGTCGAGATGACATCATCAAAACACAACCCATAGCCATTGGCCTATACACAGTTCTCATTATTTTACATCGAATTTCCGGAAATAAATGAGAAGTATCGTGTGTTAGGCTTAGCTATTTTGCCATGGACACCATGCAGATACATATTTATATCACCGGTAAAATCCTAGATGTATCTATCTGGTAATAAAAAAAAAAATCTTTCGAGAACACATTGTATTATAACAATGTTGAAAGTGATTCCTGTGTTCGTTATGCTAGTTTATTGTCTAAATTATTATATTTTAAACAATTATGTACGTATGATGTTTTTTTGTCGTAATGCCTCCTCTTTCTCTATAATACTATATCGATTCGATAGTAAATGTCTGCCATATCAATACAGCATACGAAGGATATTGGTTTCTTGATCGATAAACTACAGCAGTTATACATTAGTCTTTAAAATGTCTTGAATTATTTAATAGCTCCAAATTAGTGATAATTTTAAAATCATTAAACTGTTTCTCATTGGATACGTAATTATATTGATATGTACTCTTACATTGGACATTAATCACTTAAAGAATATCGCTTTGTTGTGATTAACCGAGGATAAACAGAATAATACAACACAGCTCTAATAACATACAAATCTTCCGTCATATCTTCTATATTATACTTGGGGTAGTGGTTATATTATTCACTACTTCTTCACAATGTCATATCGATCAGAGCTCTACCTTCTTAATTAAACATAGCTGTATATATATATTATATACATTTGTACATGTAACACGTGTCATCGTTCTCCATAGCGCAGTTGTTAACACATCAGTATTAAGACTGTTAGGTACTGGGTTCGTTTTTAATCCCAGTACCAGCTCCAACACAGTGTTAGTGTTCTGCAAGACTCATTGGGTAGATGTACTTCCACTTACACTGACTGACAAGTGTCCACAACTGGTTTAACAAAGGCCATAGTATGTACTGTCCTGTCTGTGGGAAAGTGCATATAAAAGATCCCTTGCTACATGTACTTATCAAGTTTCCTCTCTCATACTTTGCAATTACAAAAATGTCTCCACTGGACAGACAATTGAGGCAGTTAAACTGTATGACAATGACAGATATACTTGAACCTTAATTGGATATATGCACCTAAATAAGTTACATGTGTATAAAGTAACTAACTAACAATAACATGTGTCAGGGTGACTGATGGTCTTTAAATTGTTGTGAGCAGTATATTAAACATTATGTACATAAACTATAAATAGCTGTCATCTGTCTTATCCACAAACCTGTGTAAACAAGGTCAATGAGCTAGTCCGCATTTTCTCTGTGTAATCTATACTCTGTACATGTATATAATTAATATAAATCCAACACATGTTGGCAGTCCCACAGGGATTCATGAACCGGTACATTGTAGGATCCAGGCAAGTAGATTATAGAATCCATGCACAGTATCAGATCAATTTATGGTTAACTGGAAATGCATGGTTTAGCAATGTATTTAAAACTGTCAATGTCAAGTCATTTATGCACATGTATCATATGTGGGTAATGGGTTGTAGCACAGTAAAAGAGCATCTGTATGAGTTCCGATGGGTCAAAGGATCCGATCAATCCTCAGTGGACCCATTGGGTTATTTTCTGTTCCAACCAGTGACAACCAGTGATCCCCGACTAGTGCATCAACGGCCGTGGTGTGTGTGTGTGTGTTATCGTGCGTGTGTGGTGCACATAAAATATACCTGCAACCAAGTGTCGATATAAATGTGCATTTGACGACCAATAGACCAATAACCGCTGATTAATAATTAATGTGTTCTGGGGACAGTGCATGGTGTCATTAACCAAACAAACTTTATCCCTTTGTTACCCATGTATGGTGAACGTGTTTGATCATGCATACAATGGATATAGTCTGATTATTAAGAACCTATTAGATAAATATAAAATATTAATTGATGATTAATCATCCGCAAATGGATGTCATTTAATATGCAGTGATTTCGACACCTATATTCTTAGAAGAGAAAATGTTCACACCAATATGCTACTCTTTGTGTGCTTTCCCCAGACAGATCAGTACATACGTGTATCACAGACTTTATTAACCAGTAGTGGGACATTGGCTGGTGTATTTAAGTGGTGTACACCTACATGTACCAATTGAGACTTGCAGAACATTCAATAAGGTTGAAGGTGGTACTGCGGAATATGAACCCAGTACCTACCAGTCTTGAACCTGGTGGTCTAACCACTACTCCACGGAGACAGGCGATTGCATAGTGTACTAATATACATTATCTTTAAATGGCCAATACTCCTCATGTGGTACATGCATTTCCCAAAATTTCAAGTTAAGATTGTACAGTGAAACCCCTCTAAACTGGACCCTCAGTAAACCGGAATTCCCTCTAAACCGAACATATTTCAAAGTCCCAAA
>JAUTCZ010014235.1:0-13284 GCA_032273805.1 Melanodrymia brightae | reverse complement strand
TACTATTTAAAGAACTTAACGCTCATTGAGTTTAGCTTTATATATAGAGCAAACTGATGATCTACATCAGCTATTTTAAAAATATTTTTATTAAAAGTAGCTGTCTTACTTCTACACTCCTTTACATTATTAAAAACTCGTATTAATCTAGCATATGACTAGAAAATCCGCATGCAGTTTCTATTTAAGGGCATAAACCTAATCACTTTTCGAATTTAGCTATTGAATTTAGATTTAGAATTCAACAAGCATGTAAATGTTTCAAGTTTTCCGTTCCAACCAATTATCCACGATTGGTCCATCAAAGGCCGTGGTGTGTTCTCTCTTTCCTTTGGGAAAGTAAACATAAAAGATACCTTGCTGTTATTCGGTAAATGTATATAGACTATGTGACGGCAGCGGTTTTCTGTGTGTCGATATAACCGTGCATTTGACATCCACTAGCCACTCATTAATAATCAATGTGTTCCAGTGGTGTCGTTAAATAAACAAACGTATAAATTGCAAACAGCAGTATTAAACCCAATGTATTAGATCCCTCAACTTGAACTTTATTTGCATTTCCCAAAACAAATTTAGAAACTAAACAATAACACACACCTCGAGTCTCAGACTAAATTTGACACATATTTCCAGTTGACAGTACTAACCCAGCTACTGTCATCGTTATAGAATTTGCCATTGGCTGAATCAGAAGGGCAATTTGGCGAAAATCAACATAAAACAGTAATTATACGTATAAATATTTACAAATTCTGACACAGAGTTACAGTGGTTTACACATTAAGAAGGTGGTCTTGCTATCATCACGCCATCTGGAGTATACAGATAACATTCCTCTAAAATAAATATAGCTCTGTCCAAATATAAAGCAATTACATTTCATTGAAATGATTTACTCAAAATAATTATGAAGTCAGTTGAAATCGTGAGTTTTCTTATTTTAAGAACGACTGATTTGGCCGACGTTTATGGTGTTGGACTCAAGCGCCATGTGAATCGGTGCAGTATGTTCGAAGCCCACTTGTGTTTTATTTTCATTTACCACGTTAAAGAGTTTGAGTTGGGTCATTTTTTATGTACTTCCATCAGAAAACCGTTCAAGCACACTTGTCATGGACACAACCTCTGACTTCGCCAGAGGGTTCTGTCCATGGCAGGTGTTGAAGAGACCAAGACAAAACATTACTCGCCTTCTTGATATGCCGCGTTGTGTGGTGACGTCATCACTTGCAGTACACGAGAGTTGATCAAAATAACGAGTTACTTAAAGTGATCATAATTCTATTGATAAGGTTTAATTGGCTAAATCTAAACGACAAAGCCATTAATATACCTAAATGCGTATCTCTGCACAAGAAGGGAGATTATACAGCCAAACGAGTATTCGCGAAAGTTGAGTATATTCTGCCAACCAGTTGGACTCGTTCACAGCAATTTGGATTTTAGGTAATTAATTTTGTTTTAGATACATATCTACTTTTTAAAAGAAAAGACATGACGCCCTGAACGAATACTTGGATCCATCCATGCCTTCTGATCAAAAGTAACTACAAAAGCAGTATTTGTCATGCTACCCACACACCTTTTCGCCAACAATATAGAAAGAACTTAAAGATAGAAACAATTTGGTATTTTAACTCCTACCTTCCCACTTTTCCCCATCACTACATGTTCTTGGGTTGCAGTTTATTATGGATTATCTCTATTGATATACTTGGTTTGTAATGCCTGAGCTACAAACAGAATCACATGGAATAGGTCCATTAACCTTCTACTGTCATTCTCCGTCCATTTGGGTGGTCGTCTTCTGCCTTGGACAGACGCCATAGGGGCAGTCACTCGAACCAAGCCCGAAACAATGCACACCATACCAGGGGCAGTAACTCGAGGCACTCTTTAACAATAAAGGTAGGATCGAGTTCCGACGTCACAAAACGTTTGCTAGTGGCGCGAATCCAAACAAGGCGGCGTATCGCCGAGTTACACCAGGTTTTGGCTCTTTGACAGCGCATCAGTGCAAAAGATCAAAGCCGAAGGAAAGACAGGTAGAATCTACCCCCCAGCAGCATACACGCGCATGCGAATCTTTAAAGGGGGAACTCCAGAGTTATCTCTTGTTAAAGCAATCTTCTTGATTGATCGAGATCCACCCAAGGTAACACTTGAATTGATCGTTAAGGAGATGTAAAAAAAATACTCATTCAGGTTTAAGTTGATGGTAAGAAATACTGACTGCCGCTGCATTCGCACGCCATGACCAGACAGAACCAGTGGCGTGAGTGTCAGCCCGATACTTATGGCGCACATTGGGATTAAAAGCAAGACGGGATTGTCCTGCAAAGGAAACAAAACTTGTATTTTGACATGCTACGGTGATATCAATCATGATTGTGACAAACACCCACACGCAAACGCTCACGCAACCAATACGCAAACTCTCACGCACGGTGTGGTTTATAACACGAACATTGGAATATAGGCAGAAAAATGTTAAAGGCACAATGCCTATATAGTTTTAAGACGAGTGATGGCGGAGATAATGCTATTTGTTACATACATCATGTAGTGCTGGCTAATGGTGTGTTTTTTTTATTTAGAAGAGG
Source organism: Melanodrymia brightae (assembly GCA_032273805.1). NCBI lineage: Eukaryota > Metazoa > Mollusca > Gastropoda > Neomphalida > Peltospiridae > Melanodrymia > Melanodrymia brightae. Next base: position 10,678 of record JAUTCZ010014235.1, on the reverse strand, counting down.
TTTGGTGCAAAACTCACCATATCCATGTACTCTGCTTTGAGTATGGAGCGTTTTGCATCTAACCTCTTCTAAATAAAATACACACCATTAGCCAGAAAAACATGATATTAATTTAATTTATTAAAATTAACATTTACTTACATCTTATTGCTTTCAATATCAATATAATTATGTACAACCAATGTGTTTGTAGTAGCTTAATATGGTCCTTGGACTTTTGTTTGGCGCGTGACAACTGATTTTAGGAAAAAAGTACACATTAAGCTACTATAACAATTTGAATAACTGTAATAACAAAGAGCTAGAAATACTATGTTATAAATAGCATTAGCTTCGCAAACTCGGTGGCGTTCGTCTTAGAACTAGGCATTGTGGCTTTAATAATGTTCAAAAATAAACGTTACGAACAATCGGTCCATAAGTTTTGGCGCCAAACGTCTCGCTTCTGTCATGCATTCAAACAAGACATTGTGTTCAAATAAGCCAGGTATTTTTTTGAGTTAATAAGGCCTAACGTGAATTTCTTGTTTTCCATTATATGCTGAAACCGCCGTGAATGAAACAAATAGTCTGAACCATAAAACGAGTTATTACCTACAAGTCGTGACAGGGGCTTGAACTTTGATTAGACATGAGCACCCTAAAAAAAAGACAGGCCAAAGGCAGACAGGCAAGAAACATTTGATTATATTGTACTTTGTGGCAGATTGTATCCTTTGGTGATTTTTATTTTTCTTCTCAAGTTAAACATATATATCACAAACAAATCGAGTACGCGATTATATCGATTCTCAAGCAAATCAATGGATGACAACATGGCATGACACACACAGGACAATATGCACCACGGCCTTTGTGAACCAGTGTATATATATCGAGAGTGGTGTACCCATTGACACTTGCGAAGTACGCACTAGGGTTTTGGCAAGTACTGCGATTAAAACAATTGTATACCACGAGCAGGATTCGAACCTTAGTACCTACAAGTCTTGAGTCCACTACACCACGGATACCGGAACCGCTAACATTTCCAACAAATCGGTATCGGTATAGTTTACAAAAAAGAATGAATGAATGTTTTACGACACCCCAGCACGAAAAAATACATCGGCTATTGGGTGTCTGAATAAGGTAAATTTACAAAAAAGAAGACCAGCAAAAAAAAAAAAGAAAAAAAAAGAAAGAAAAAGAAAGAAAAAAAAAAAAGGAAAAAAATGAAGACCATGCACAGAGATACCGTGTTTGATCAACGGTGCGTGAACGTGGGCCATATCACGTGTGCATCTGATGGTGCGCTGGTGTCAAACATGATGAAACGCTATCTGTTGGAGCTGATTGGAGGATACCACTGAAGTGACAAGATAATGACAAACCCATAACGACCAGTAGTCGTGTCCCTCACAGAGAATTTCTAATATTGCCGGTAAACATCGCCTTACCTTCAGATATACACCTTCGATAAGACGTGAGTGTTGTAAACGTGCTGATAACGACGTATAAGATCCCCGCTGTAAACAAAATAATGCAGTGAGGTGTGTGATACGGAAGACCCGGATTACAGTCATCAACACGGATAGGGTGTTTGATATAGCGTGCTTCGTACCCCGATGTTGACCCTACAATGACTCGTACAAAATAGTGCAATAAAGTTGTAATAGTTTGTATACTAGTATTTCTTCATCTGTGTTCGGTTTGGATGCTCTGATAGCGCAATCCATGAAAACACGTTGTAAGGAGAATATGTGGCCGGTCTAAATAGAAAATGCTAGTCCCTAAAAACCGAGGTACCACGAAATCTATCTTCTAGGAATAAAAGTAAAATTCTGGGTTTATTATGAGAACACAATCCCAATAATAAATCAAGAGATAGTAGATACTAATTTGTCATAGAACTTTTATACCTAGACGCCGAGGTGCTTATATCTAAGGTTTAAGCACGTCTGTCCTGATCTATGTTTCATATGACAAAACAAGTTCTTTCTTTGACTGATATAACTTTATAATCATTAATGACATGACTTTAGAACGGTATACAATGAACATGCTAACTATAGTTTTTGCACGTTACTTTTTTTACGTTATACTTACACTTGAGTATAAAACTTGCGAACAGCAAGTGCTATCACTAACGTGTTTTATCATTATTTGCTTTGACATTTTTGTCAGATATTTGTCTGTCTTGCGTAGTGATACGATATGTTTGCGGTTGTTATGCGAACTTTTGAATTTACAAATAGCATTCGTCGTGGGAAAGATATTTTGCGCCATACTATAATCTACACCAATCAACGCGCTGAAAGCATTTGTCGCATATCAACCGATCTACACCAATCAGGACTCAGATAACACAAATCAGGTCTCAATTCTACACCAATCAGGTATCAAATCAACTCCACGCAGGTCTCGGATCACAGTTTGTCTCGTGTTGACTACCACAAGGAAGATTTTGCTAGGATACTAGTATTTGAATAGCGTTGTTTTTATCTTGACTGTTACATGTATAACATTATACAAACGTTGTGCCAGAACTGTATAAAAGCTAGCCTGACTGAGCAAACATTTGTTTTAGCTACTTTTCTGAACATAGGGATATTTTTAGGAGGGAATTTTAAAATAGGCTATATTTTACAGCATATTATAACCCAACTACCACATTTTTTATCAAACATATTTTTTAGCCATTGACTAATTTAACCATGATCATTTCTTTCGCTTATGCAACAGAACAGTGTAATATTTCAAAGTAAATGATTGGAGTTTAGGACAGCTGCCACAAAACGCGAGTCCACGCATTAACAATCTCCATACGAAAGAGTCCAAGAGAAAATTTCAAGAAAGCCGTGACGGTATACATACCCACAAACCACTGTTTAAACAGTTATTACACCATGACATTGTGGTCACTGGAACACATCGACTATAAATCAGCGGTTATTGTGCGGCAGACGCATGGTTATATTAACACATGGTCCCAGAGGAAACCCGCTGTCGCCGCTACATGGAACGGAAAATAGCCCATAAATTGTTTTGCGCTGTGGAGGATCGATCCCTCGACCCATCCCGCCACAGGCAAACTACGTCCCGCCCCTTTGTGTTCGAGAAGATGATCATATCCTGACCCGCAGGTGGCACCCGTCGTAAATTCGAACCAAATAATGGCGAACACCTGGTATCATCAAATACTGCTTTTTGTTGTGATTCGTCAATACATACCATCTCGACTTTGTATCATAATTCCCATACGACTCTGCCTTTTGCAGAGATACGCATTTGTCCATTTCAATATTTTGTCGTTTATATTTAATTTCAATAGTTTTCCCCCTAACAATCGGTCATTCAGTTAACACGACCAAACTTCACTTTGATTGTATTTAGCGAGAAGCACATCAGAGAGAAGTTTTTCGCATTTTGCCAATGCCTAGAATGCAATTAACAAATTATTGGGAAAGATTACCGGGGCATCTGGTCGAACGTTCTGGAACCGCCAACCACTAACGTCGGGCATTTCTCGATCTTATCTAGCATACACAGCGCATGCATATCAAATATGTCAGAGAGATTGGTTTGGACAGAATAAACGGTTAAAATATATCACTCGTGCTAGAGCGCCAAATATTTGATTTATGATCTGCTAAGTTTAGCAATAAATGCATTTTTGTTGTGATGGTAATGATAATATTGCAATAACTGACCCTCGACATTATTGCACGGTTGTTGATGGATGGAAAATAACGTTTTCGCATCACCTATTGTACATGAAAGTGTATGAGCACGAATTATTATAAACATTTTCATGGCCATGTTATAGTGTAACTTCAAATGAAGATATAACTGTATAATGGATAGAGGATATTGGTGTATTGTTGTTAAATATTATGTTTATTTCATCGCGAGAAGAGAATAAAGTTGTTTTTTTCACTAGTGGCTTTAGAGTGAAAATATAATTACTTGGTACTTTTCACGAGATGAAATCAACATGCTATAATATTTTATTTGACTACAATACAAAAATGTTCTATTTATTATATAACTGTATAAATCGTTCTCACATATAGTTAAACAAATTATATCTCATTACTGAGTAGACAAAATTCAACGCTTGGGTTGAAGTAAGCGTTAGGTGGTTTTCAAACAACGACTCATGAATAAGAATATAATATCATGTGACGTTTACACTTCTACATAAACTAAACGACAAAACATTGACCTAGCCAAATGTCGGTCTACAGAAGGCAGAGTCGAAGTGACATTACCACAAAGTCGAAATGACATATACTCAAGCAATGGTGATACCAGGTGTTCGCCAAAAGCGTGACTATTCTGCTTCACCGGTGCCACCGTCGTATTGTTTGTCTGCTGTTTTCATGAAAACAACACAAAAAAAAGCGTAAAACGGGTCAACGTAAGGTATTGCATCAGGCATCATTTGTGAAATAGTTTCTAAAATGTCTAGCATATAACTTTTTGAAAGTTTTCGCCAGTCCATGGACTGATCAAACAACTTCTGAGACCGTAAGATATGACATTGCTTAAAACCTAAATTACAAGCATGACAAAAATAATGACTATGTTGGTGCAGATATTTCGTACACCGTAGACAGCGTGACAACGATGATGTGCATTCCGTGAACTAAGAGATGCGATTCCTATGGGATCCACACTGTCTGTTCCTCAACCTGTTCCATCCCCAGCAGGCATTGAGCAAGAAAGATTCCGCAAGATTTATACACTCCGTCAACGAGTTAAAGCGCCCCCTTGGCGTCCCAGTATGTAGAGCAGATTTTAAACATTTACCAAGACATTCTTCCCACAGCGGCTACCAATAAACACTGGAATCATTTTAATCACGTCTCCTTCATTACTGCAAATTACGTTCTAATTTGCAACATTTGCGTAAGTAACACCGCGTCACTCGATAGATGCCGCAATATATCCTTACCCAGCCGCCACGCGCTTCGGCATCCCTGGGGAGATATCTCACGACACAGATGGTGCACGGACAAGACTCAAAGAAGCGGTAATATCGGAAAAGTTATCTTTTCGGATGCTGCAACTCTTTTCGATGTTTCGTGCACTAGAGAGCACAAAATGGCTGACATTAAAGACTGGGACAAGGGGAAGTAATTACGTGGTGTAACAATTACTCAAAGGTGGTCGACTATCGGGCAGAGATCGCCAATACGGCTTGTGCATCGACAGACGAACACGTATATATATGCACAAAACGATTACAGAGATTTCAGGGTGAACTAACATCATAGCGCTTCATCTGATGTTGAGGGTAACGCCATGCCACGTTCTGATAGTGGAGGTTTGATGCGGAGACCAACTATCTAGAGTCGTCCTCCAGCAGCTGACACTAAACGTCATCCAGATAAGAGAAAAAACCGTTTATCTCACAGTCAACGTGTTGGATTTTAAGTCCTTTATAAGAAATGAGCTCTCAACTGTTTTTTTGAAAGATTTGCTATTTTCTCCGAGTGATAAGAACAGCATTTGCAGACAGAATTTTGAAATTGATTGGAAAAATGAAACCAATTTTTAGATATAATCTACAGTATTTGAAGGTTTCTTCGTTTTAAGTGATTATCGTGTTAATAATGAATGACAATACGCAAAAATGGGTGTATCCTATGTTTGCGATTCATAAATGCTTTATTGGAAATAAATGTCACACAGAGAAGGAATTCATTATTAACTTACTGCGTTGATCAGACCTTTCGGTCCCCAGATTTTTGTTGTTGAAATGTATCAAGTTTCCATTTATCATATATAAGTAAAACATTACTTCTCAAGAAAGAGTTTATTAAACTGTCTATTTCAAGCACCCATAACCCTACCCCAGAAAACGGAAATATACACTATCTCCTCACTAAATAATGTTAATACTTTATAAGATTTGATTATATTTACAAGAATCTATTTTGATATATTTACAAGATCCTATTTTTAGAATATTTAATATATATCTAAAATAGTCTCATTATTGACATATTTACAAGATACCATTTTTATAATACACGTATTTGATATAATTATGTACAAGGGCGTATTTTGATACAAGATAATTGTTATAATATTTGCTACATTTGCAATATTCAAATTTATTTCTACTATTTGATATATCTTCAAGAACCAAGTTTTGATATGTATTTGCAAGACCTTATTTTGATATTATTTACAATATACTATTTTGATATATTTACAATATTGTATTTTAAATATGTGTTATATGATAATAGAAGATCTAAATTTTCAATATAATTGAAAGATCGTATAGATCCTGTTTGGTATGTTTATATGATTTTATTATTAATAGTTTTATTGTTTCATAAATAAAACTACACATGTATATCTGAAATCATTGCCTATATATGTGGTAAATTATTGTGCAGATGTCTATAAAAAGGGGCATATTAAATTGCTTTTAACAAAATGATTAGGCACAAGTTTCACAACCTGCTAGGCCGTATTACATGATATGATATCGGCGACATTGATATAATAATATATTTACAATCAATAATATACATAGAATAAATAGTAAATGTATTAAAATATTAATAGAGAGAAAAAGGAAAGTTATTTAGTCAGAAAGAAAAAAAAGAAACTTTTTTACTCGTGGTGTTTTGTAGTTGAAAAGAATGTATTTACATAATATGATATTGCACTTTGGATAGATTTTTCTGAAATATATAGTATAATTATAATAAATGAGTCAAAACGTTGTTTTTGTCTTTATTACATTTCGAATAAAAATATGGTGCGCGTTTTTACTTCTAAATAAAATTTCTAAGTATTTAAGTTTAAACTTGAGTCTACAATTTAAAGTTTTGATAAGTAAAAACAACCCACATAATCTGGCGGCATGTGTCGGCTACGGAGGATGTTTTGCCAAATCTAATTTTCCCCCGTGTGCTTACATCATACAGTAAACTTGAAATTTCGAGGGCAAAATGTATGTACATCACAATTAATTTACAGATGACTTTGACTGCTATACATTATACATTATACATTATACATTATACATTATACATTATACATTATACATTATACATTATACATATACATTATACATTATACATTATACATTATAATTATTACCTTGTTATTTTATCTGCTCCTCAGTTTGGTTTCTCGCCTGATAATGTTAACATTTAGTTAACGAAACATCAAGTGATTTTTAATTATAATGTAGGGTGGTTTATAGTAGAAACATTCTTAGTTTTGCCATACATTATAAGTGGGAGACGTAGATTCTTTTAGGAAGAATTATTTTTTTCAGTTACTGGTATCGTTTTTTGAGGTAATTACATTATGTTCTATATAACTCATTTTTGAAAACCACGGTGCTAAACTTTCTCGGTTCGCGCCTGAGTGGATGTGTATTTGAACCGTGTATAATTACACATTTTTGGAATTTTATACTTGTTGCATTTCCGTAATAATTGTACCGAACTCAATTTAAAAACTGACTGCCATTGTCAAGTTTAGGCTGTTGGTTGTATAATCTTTAGGACTGACTGAACACTGCAAGGAACGTCTTAATAATTTTTACAAATGAGACAAAAGTTTTTAAAATATATAGAAAATATAAATATCAAAATTGAATCTTTGCAGTCAGTTTAGCGATCTGAATGTGTGAATATATTGAAAAAAAGAAGGAAAGTCGTTAATACCTAGAATTACAATTCTTTTAAAATTTTTATTTATTTGCTTGAAACCAAATGATGGTTATGGAACCCAAAAATTAATTAAGAATTCCTTTGTTATAGAAATATACAAATATAGATCCATAAAATACATTTTAGTACAATTACTGAACAAAATCAAGCGAGAATGGTGTTATCTGTGACAATCATTAAAAAGGCTAGTTGATAATTATGTTAACCTACTATGTAAATAAACTTTATCGAAATATTTTGCAATAATCTGTGAATTTAAAAAAAGCGATGTGTACTAGTAAATTCGAAGATACTGCACATAATTATTGTGTGTCAAACTACTAATCCTTATCTTCTGCATGAACAAACGATTGATCTGACAGCTGAATACTGATTTACACTGTGATAATCTTACAGTATATACTTTTTTTTATAATACATTGAAGAATATCTATATAGAATGTCTAGATTGTATTTCCCTACCAGGATTAGCCGCCATGGATCACAGCAACTATTGACCTAGTCTTTTAGCTCTTGAAAAAAAAATCCAATCATTTTGTTTGTACCTGTCTAATACCTGTTTAAATATTGCCTTTCCATGGCGGTCGATATCAAAGGTAATTTATACACTTGACCTGTTTCTCGTGTCTATTTCACCTACGGTGATTGACGCGCACTCACGAGGTGCTAATCTCTCGTCTGTTTGTGACGTCACAAGTATCTCACGAGGATAGTGGCGTACTTTACAATCGTATTTATCTAATCAAAATTCAATATTTATGAAGTGTGTAGTATGCTAAGCGCAATGATGTTTTTAAGTGTGTAGTTGTGTAAATTAAGAAATATTTAATGCAAGGATAAATTATAATAATAATAATAATAATAATTATTATTATCATTAGTATTATTTATATTATTAATATTTATTATGAGTATGATTATGATTATTATTATTATGATTAATTGTATTGATGTTGAAAATAATATTAATAATATTAAAATTATTAAAATTAACATTTACTTACAATATCAATATAATTATGTATATCCAGTTAGTTTGTAGTAGCTTAATATGGTTATTTGACTTTTGTTTACGATAAATTATCACGAGACAAACTATTTTGGCAAAGGTACTTAATTATTAATCTACTATAAAAAAATTGGATGACTAGAAACACATTGGATATACATAAATTGATATTGTAAAAATACATATAATATGGAATACATTCGATATAACTTCCTAGAAAGCAAGAACTTTAAATACAAAATGTACATGTATAATAATTATGTAAACTAAAAAGTGTTGGTTATGTTGGTCTGTTGCACTAGTTTGAACTCTGTATAGCACACAGATGAAACACTGAATCTGAATGTATTTCAGTCGTTCTAAACATCTGTACAGTTTATTACATAGATAAATATATTATATAATCATATACATTATGCATAGTTCATAGTATATACTGCATACTTATGATTGTTGTTTGTGATACATACATAAATATATTACCAGGTTACTACTGATAACAACGTACACAGTCGTGTTAGGTAAAACATTAGATGTGTTTAGGGTAACCCTATCTCCCATCAGGTTAACCTCCTACTTAAAACATTACATCGCAAATATTGAAAAAGAGAAAATTTTGCTTTTTATAATTTTATTATAAACATATTTATAAAATTAAAATATACAGATGTATGTATTCAAATCAAATTGAAGTTATTATCCTGCTTACTTGCATCACCAGGTCATATCGTTAATAAACATGTTATATTTAGTGATAACTTTCTTTGCTCCAATTTTCTTTAATATTGGGGCATTAAAATTATTTAGGAAAAAGATAAGAAAAGAGAGTCGTATGCCTTTACCTAAAAATGTTGACATGTTACCTTAAATATACCCATTTCTTTGGCCTTATCTGTAATTGAATTATCAATAGACAGTAATTTAACTTAAGATGATCGGTTATATGCATATGGTTTAAATGCACCTGAATTAATACACGGACGTCGAGTGAATTAAATGCGTAAAATTTTGATCAGTGCGTGATATTTTTGCAATCGGGAAACACACACGTGGCATATCTTGATTGAAAAATGAAATAAAAAGGCACAGACGTTCGTTTATTATTGTTGATGGATTATAGTCTCCATGCTAAAATTCTAGATAATTGAAAAAGATTTAACCAGACTATAACAGTTCAAACCGGCCCGTATTGAACGACGTCGTACAAAATGTAATGGCGACATTCCGGGTATAGTCGTGCAACGACCACTGAACAATAGCACACAACAATTGTAGCCTACAGTATTAATTTACTTAATCCTTTCGTATTACCTGCCCTATCCCCCCGGCTCGATTTGCCTCTTTCACTGTCTACCGAGCCAGTCAAGAGGGTTTGTAAATTTAGCCATATTGGCCCGACTTCATTAAGAAATCGTTTTACAAAGAGTTGATCTAATGAGGTAGGAACATATTGCGTCATAAAGTTTTCCTTTAATTTTCTTCAAGGGCAAGACGTAGACAATAATTCTCAGGGACTAAAAAATTAATAATGTACGTAACTTCAGCATGAAGAATGAAAAAAAAGGATATACATTAATAATTATCTTCTGCATGTTTTGTTAAGATATAAGGAAGAAGATAAAGGAGATGAAGAGAAGAGAAAAAGTTACATGTATTATTCTAATTTTAACTTAAAAAGAAAAAAATATATATGTTAAGCTGACATAAATGTAACGCATAATTTGGGGCTGGTAGACTAAACCTTGTATATAGAATAATGTATATGTAGTATAGAATGCTAGAAAAAATATAGTAGAAAATGAGTATAGAGCCGCTTAAATGGTGTTACTTAAATTAATAATATATAAAACCACATTATTATAGGTTTTTTTTTGTATTCCATGAATAATATTATGATGGGATAGTGCTGTTTTTCGGTAAGAGTAGCCCATGAAGCGGCGACAGCGGGTTTCCTCTGAGACCATGTGTCAATATAACCATG
>JAUTCZ010014124.1:0-13285 GCA_032273805.1 Melanodrymia brightae | reverse complement strand
CTGGCGAGGTCAGAACTCGTGCCCACGATAGGCGTCTGCTATAACAGCTTGCTCTGAATGTGGACGTTAAACAAACTGAACTGAACTGAACTGAGTTTTCCTATCATGGACAATAGAGCTGGCGAGGTCAGAACTCGTGCCCACGATAGGCGTCTGCTATAACAGCTTGCTCTGAATGTGGACGTTAAACAATCTGACCTGACCTGACCTGACCTGACACATTAATGCCTGGATGTTTTGGTCAATACTACCAACATACATGTATATTCTTTTCTCAACCCTTCTTCGTGATAGGTTGTGTGGTTTACTAAACGACTGCTTACCTTTGTGGGCTATAAGTCGCGCTGGCGTGGTTTCCGCTTTCAGATTATTTTCCTTTGGTTTGACAGGAGTAATTGGTCTAAATTCGAACAGAAGAAACAAGAACTAGTGTTAGTATTACATTCAATGAATACGTAAATGGTAAGACGTACACGGTACGCTGATTTAATGTCATACATAGGTGAACTAGAATATTGCGTGGATCTCTAAATAACCCGTTGGCTTATATCACGTTCCAACTATTGATTTACGGCTGCATACTGCTTTGTACAGAGAAGTCCATTTCGTTATGCCATTGGTTTCTTGTTTAGATTTCTGAGTTACTATTGAGGATGGTTTTTACTGAAAGTCTATTAGTTTGTCCAGTTTTGCAAATGAAGGACAATTTAAGTCATACATGTCTTAGTTTTATCCATGCCCAGATCCATGGGAAGAAAAACTGTATAATGTGAAAAGCGTAAAACTGACATGATTTGTTATTCTATTACATTTGATATTGCACAAGATAATGATTAAGAGTATCTAAGTTCATATTATGTAAGATATGCACCTTCGAGATTTCTTCCTACATAATCTGAAAATAACATATATGACCAGGCCGATGAGGACAGCAGCGAGAATGGATGCCAACGTTATTATTGCTATTCCAGCCGCGGTCTGGTGCCATGCTGTCGTTTGTTGGTAGTATGGTGTAACGGTCTCTATGCCGTAGTAGTCAAACGCAGTACCTATAACAAATAACACACATCGTATTTGACTGACTTGGGATAATCCAAGTAATATTACAATATTAAAATTTTACTGTGCCGTTACGGAATACGTTTGCCAAATGTAGTACATGTATATAGAACTGCTTGGACAGTATAGTGGAATAACGATTTTTGACATCAATAATAAATCTATTGAAATGCCATTTCTACACGATCTTTGAAGACTCTCATCATGGATAATGGATTTCAACAATTCCTTTGTCATAACTGAACATATTTTATATTTACCATCGAAAGGCACATCATTTGTAACAAGATCCTGACCAAAAACACATTTCTACATGCCGCGGAATTCAAACGAGTGATAAGTACTTCATACATGTGCTCTATATTAAGGAATCAGAAGGAAGAAATCAGAAGGAAGAAATCAAGGAACAACACTGTTTCTATTATTTAACATTTGGCTGGCTTAATATACATAATTATTATTCACTTGATTACTATTTGACACTTTTAATATCATTGTATATAACACTGTTTTGACACCCAATAGCTGATGCCTTTTTCGTGCTGGGATGCCGTTAAAAACAAAATTCATCATTCTATATGGCATATTAAATAAGAAAATCCGATCAACGTATTAGAATAGCATGTTAATAATAATACTATACATAGACACTAATTTCGAAATAAGTATAGATTGACCTGTTATTGCTGATGATGGATTTCCGTTGGCATCCAAAGTCGTTAGAGCTAGTATTGAATCCGAGGTCAGGAACGTCTTTCCTAACCCGGAATTTGTCTGTAAATCTGTCGTGTTGTCTCCAACTGTGTAAACAAGGACGTCAACAGGTCTAAAATAATAAAAAAAAAATTCAATGGGCAATAGTGTTTGTATCATATTTAATTACATATACACTGTAGTTAAAACCACAATGCCCAGTTTCAAGACGAATGCCATCGTACTTGCAATTTGTAACATATTTCTGGACAATGGAGCATTTTATATTATTAAATTAAACATTTACTTACATCTTATTGCTTACGATATTAATATATTATGTATATCCAATGCGTTTCTGGTCATCCAAATGGTTATAATAGCTTAATGAGTACATTTGTCTAAAATAATTTGCGCATGTCAAATTTTGTAGACAAAAGTCCATGGACCATATTAAGCTACTAAAACGCATTGAATATAACTTTATTGATATTGTAAGCAATAAGATGTAAGTAAATGTTAATGTTAATAATAAATAATACTCCATTAGCCATAAACATTTTACAAATAACATTATCTGCGCAATCACGGTGGCAGTCGTCTTAAAACTAGGCATTGTGCCTTTAATAGATCATGATTAATAGAATATGTTAAAATATGTGACCAAAGTTACTACCATATAATTATATACCCTTAATGATAAAACTTGCATCGCTTTCAAAGACACCAATTGCGAAAGACGCAACAAGTTGTGTTCAACGTGTTATAGACAAAACAGCGATGCTACCAGTTGGTTGTGTAAGATGGACATAACCTTCCTTATTCTTATCACGCCGTTGTCAGAATATCCTTGGTACAGTGGTACAATTTTCAAATATTATATACTGTATTAGTTTTACAATTTTAATTACACCAACCATTGTATTTCTATTTTAACATGTATGGGACCATGAACAAATGGATAATTGTGTCTAAATAATGAAGCAAAATGGTTTATCTGCACCAATCAGTATCTAAATGCTTACGAAACTGCCAGCAGTCTGCGTCTGCCAGTAGGTGCACTAGCTGTTCCACTTCTCTCCTGTACACACCATATCTTCGCAGTAGCTGTCGGATACGCAGCTCGAATTACAGCGTTCAAATTAACCAGGAACTCGGCCTTTTTCAGTGCGAAATCTGATTGGCTGATTGTCATTCTGAAGCGGGATACCACCTTGTTTGGGTCAAATGAGTCAATTCTGAGTGTGGCAAAGTTGGCAGACGTTAGAACCGGGCTTCCGTTGTCTCTCAAACCCGCCTCTATTACATACTTGTAGTTAGCCGTTGCTGTTGTCTGTAGGGTCACTATGCCTGTGTAATTGCAAGATAGGGAAATTATGTGAAAACAAGAAATAATATTATATGAACGAACATTTTGAAGTTTTATTGAAATTCTTGTTATTATCACACTTAATAAATAGTGAAACATACGTATTAAATAAGTGTATATCATATTTACACCTAACATAACATGCAATTATTTCATGTAGTCATATTTTTAGTTTAAAAACTGTTAAGTAATATTCACTACATTACTAGTTGACGACATCAAAGTTTATTTGTAGCAAGCATTGGACGTAAGTATATTTGAAAGCAATATTTATCCCAAATATATTGTATATTGTATACCTGTAGAGCCATCGACAGCAAACAAATGATCAAAGGAGCTCTGGACCAGGAAGAAGGTGACTTGTCCGTTTACTCCAGAATCAGCGTCCGTAGCGGACAGTGTAGTAATGACGTTGGAACAGGCACCGGTGTAAGCCACCTCTGCGTTGTAAAACGGCTGTGTATGCACGGGTGCGTTGTCATTTTCGTCCAAGACAGTTATGGAACACGTTGCACTTCCTGTGAGTGGAGGTGATCCACCATCGACAGCCAGAACTGTGAATTCGAAAAGCTGATCACTTTCACGATCTATGTTAGTCAGAACAGAGAGTATTCCAGTGGTTGAGTCGATTGTCAAGAACTGGTTAGCGCGGACACCAGCAGCTGTGGATGTGTCTATGGAAAGTGTTACTGCACCATTGACACCAATGTCTTGATCGGTCACCACATAGGTAGCAATGCTTGTACTTAAAGCCGAATTCTCAGTGACGGATGCAGAATAGGAGGTTTTGTCAAATATGGGCTGGTTGTCATTAGTATCTGTAATTGTTATGGTAATATTAACATTGCCAGTGCGATAAGGAGAACCACCATCTTGAACCCTGCACCAAATGATATATGTATCTATTGTTTCTCTATTAAGAGCGCTGGCTACTGTGATGTCACCATTGGTGCTATCGATGGTAAAATGCGTTGCGTCACCCAGCCAGAACATTACCAGTTGATAAGCTAGTGCGGCATTGACACCAGCATCGGCATCTGTTGCAGCAACAGCACCGATAGATGTTGATACCACGGAAGTTTCTGCAGTGCTAAAACTATACGTTGCAGCCCCAAATATTGGATCATTGTCGTTGACATCATCAACAGTTACAGATGCTGTGACGACTACAGATCGCGGAGTTACGCCGTTATCACTGACGTTGATGTCCAGACTGTATGACGGTGTTCTTTCTCGGTCCAGTGCGTTTACCACATCAATGATGCCTGTCTGAGACTCCACTCTAAAGTCGTTGTCGGTGTTTCCGGCGGCAATACTAAATGTTAATTGACTGTTTACTCCGTAATCGGCGTCTGTTGCAGTGATTGTGAATACTATTGTCCCTGTTGAAATAGCCTCAGATAGTGAAGTTGTGTATGTGCCTTGAACCACTGGGTCGTTGTCGTTAACATCCAGAATCGTGACCGTTACAAATGCACTTCCTGTCAGTGGTGTGGCCCCTTGATCAGTGCCTTGTATTGTCAAGGAGTGACTAAAAATAATTATTATTTGGCATCAGACATTCTTACGAAATCAAAAGGGTATTTTGTTACAAAGAATTACGAAGTAAAAGTAAAATAACCGGTCTCCGTGGCGCAGTGGTTAATGTATCGGGTTTAAGACATATGGGTCATATAATCGCAGTATCGGCTTCAACCGAGAGCGAGTGCCCCGCAAGCCTCAATCAGTAGGTGTATTTCCACTTACACCGACTAGAGTCCACAACTGGTTTAAGAAAGGCCGCCGTATGTGCCGTCCTGTCTGTAGTAAAGTTCATATAAAATAGAGTAGCGGGTTTCCTCTATCATACTGACACTAATTTCTGTCCTGGACAGACAGTCGAGGCATCTGGACTGCTGGTCCATAACAGACGTGCTTGAACCGTTATTGGATATACGTACGTAAATAAGCTATAACTTACTAACTAAAGACTATCTTCTATGGATCTACAAAAGTTGTAAAGACTAAAAGTAAGTCAAGAAGAGTGTACTGAGATCAAATTTAAGTCAAAAGTTCTTTTCCTGTTATACATGTATATCTCGAACTCTGGAAGCTCTACGATAAATGGGTTGAATTCGACTTTTCAAAAGTCGTTATCCCTTTTATGTAGAACAAACAATATTCGTTCTGCTTCAGGTTTGCAAGTATTATATATATATATATGTATATATATTGCAAATATTTTATGCTGATAGTAAGGAATACATGTCGTAACATACACTGCTAATTAACACCTAACTGATTATAGAATGATGACGTATCACAGGCTATAATGACAATAAGATGATTGCACATTACGAGAACATCTGGTTGTGACGTTGATCACTGCTTTAAGGAAGTCACATAATATGCATGATGCGGTTTTTTCTGTTTCTCTACCCAATAGACATAACTTACTTGTGATCTGTAACTTACCTGGCAAGTGTCTCTCTATCCAATAATGCCTTTGTGTCTATCTGTCCATTGGCAGAACCTACTTCAAAGTAGGTGTCAGTTAGGGTATAGACGATGATGTTGTTACCATTAGCTGAAGAATCCGCATCAACAGCCTTCACAGTCGTTACAGAAGTAGCAACACCAGAGCTTTCATCAATAGAAACCGTGAAAGTTTGTGGCGTGAAACTTGGCGTGTTGTCATTTAGGTCATTGATCATGATTATCAGAAGACACGACGACGATAGTGATGTAGTTCCCCCATCAGCGACCTCAATAACAAGGTAGTATTGATCCTTTACTTCCCGGTCAATACTAGCCGCCACCTTTGTTTTGATTTCTCCAGTCGTAGCATCGATGTCAAACGTAGTAATACCATCACCTGATGTTATTGTGTACGTCAACAGCCCATTTACACCAGAGTCATTATCATTGGCAACGACCTGACTCACAGAGGTGGCACCTGCTACGTTTTCGTCAAGTTGAGCATTGTACGTGTTGGAAGTAAATATGGGTGTCTCGTCATTTACATCAAGCAGTTGAACGGTTAAAACCATTGTACTTTCTAATCCACCTGAGTCTTTTGCTTGTATTGTGAGAGCATACACTTGTGGAGGAGTATCATAATCCAAGATGCCAAAAAGGTACACTTCTCCCATATTACTGTTGATAAAGAAGAGATTCCCAGTATTGCCAATGGTAATGGAATATGTGAATTGCCCATCTGTTCCACTATCACCATCTGTGGCACTAGCATTGTACAAGTTCGCTCCAGCTGGTGTCGTTTCGACAATGCTAATTGTTTTTGTAGCATCAGCAAGTATAGGTGTGAACTCGTTTACAGACAAAATGTTGATATTTATTACTCCAGTGCTTGATCGTGCTGAAGCGCCTTGGTCTACGACTTGAATAGTCAGAGAGTAAGATGTTATAGATTCATAATCGAGTGTTTTACCCGCGGCAATTAAAAGCTCACCTGCCACAAATTCGAATTCAGCATTAGTGTTACCTGACAAAATTGAATACAGTGGCGATCCGTTTGTTCCTATATCGTCATCAGTTGATGTTACTTTCAGTATTGTTGTTCCGCTAATAGCAGATTCGAGAACACTACTCGCGTATGACGGAGGAGTAAACGCTGGTGTATTGTCATTGACGTCACCAACAGTAATACTAACCGTCGCCATGCCTGATTTGGCACCTGCTGAGCCAGGGACAGAGTCAGTACCACTTACTGTTAAGGTATAAGTGCCAATAGCTTCTCTGTCAAGCGCTTTGGCAACAACAATATCCCCTGAAGTAGCATCAATTGAAAACTGTGCAAGACCATCACCACTTACTATAGCGTACCGTACTGTGCCATGTTGATTCCCTTGATCAGAGTCAGTTGCTGTAACCGTTGTAACTAAATTATTAACAGCAGCATTCTCCAATAACGTGTTTGTATATGAGGCTGGTGCAAAAACCGGAGTTGCTTCATTTATAGGGTCAACTATAACATTGATTATTGCAGTAGCTGTTCTAGGTGAAGCACCCTGATCTGTGATTTCTATAGCCAAGGTGTATTGAGTAGTTGTTTCATAATCTAGTGTGCCAATAACCGAAACCACGGCCGAACTGGAATCAATACTAAACGCTCCACCAGTGTTTCCTCCCGTGATGCTATATGCTAATACCGGTGTTGATGAATCGGCATCAGTACACAATACAGTATCAACTGTAGTTCCAATTATTGCACTTTCTGTTAACGTTTTGTAGTAGTTGGTTGGCGTGCAGACAGGATCGTTATCGTTGATATCGGTTAGAGTAACTGTTAAAATAGTCTGCGCTGTACGTGCTGCCACGTCAGTTCCATCAGCAACATCGACAGTCAGTGAGTAAACACCGATGGTTTCCTTGTCAAGAAGACCTTTTACTTGAACAATACCATTAGCTGAGTCAATCTGGAAAGCATTGCCGGTATTTCCTGCCGAAATGCTGAATACAAATGATGTATCTGTGCTATCACTATCAACTGCGTTGATGGACTGTACAGTGAAGCCAACAGCAGAATTCTCCGGAATGGAAACACTGTAAGGACCAGCTGGGGTGAAAACGGGATCGAACTCATTAATATCGCTAATGCTGATTTCCGCTGTGACCGAAAGCGAGTTAACACCATCAGATACTTGCACAGTTAGAGAATAACTTGATATCGTCTCAGCATCAAGAGCCCCGTTAACAGTGATTTCTCCAGTAGACAGGTCAATGGCAAACTCTGTTGCCGTCAACCCACTGGTAATGGTATATTGGATAGTGTCCCCATCAGCATCACTGCAAGCTATTATCAGCAATGAAGTTGAAACTATTGCGTTTTCAGCTGCCGAGGTTGTGTATACAGCAGTTGGACAGGTAGGTGTGTTATCATTGGTCCCAGTCACCGTAATGCTCACTGTGGATGTACCAGTGAGCGCCGGAATTCCTGAGTCTGTACCTTCTACTACCAAAATGTATGATGGAGTTGTTTCAAAATCAAGAGAAGATTTCACCGTGATATCCCCGGTTGTTGAATCTAATTGAAAGTGACCAAGACCATTTCCAGATGTAATAGTGTACACAATCTGTCCTGAAACAATTAAGAAATGAACGTTGATAATAAATTATGTTAATAACTGGAATATACTTACAAAACTAATGTGGAGAAAATGTGGTGTAGATCAGAGTTAGAATGAGGGTAACACAATTATCGTTGCAAATAATCGAGCTGTAATCTATTATAAGGGCATTTCCTTTGATCTAAACTAGTTCATATTTTAATAAGTATGACCAGGATTTAATATCTACGGATATACGATGCATCACAGAATAAAATGATATCTTTTGCAATCTCTGATGGCAACATTAATATTAATTTGGTGACAAGTTAAACAATGTTTTCATGACGGTCATAATATTTTCGAATTTGAACATACATGTATCTGTACCTATAACATCATTTTCACTTGATTGGAGTTATCATTCCACCACAAAATGTCAGATATATATTATTGTATTTGCCCTTTATAACTACCCTATGATCACGTTGCATTTGTGGAGAAGAACACATTTCTTTATGAATATATTTATTTAAACGTTAGTCATTATATGAATACTAGTATGATATAATATCACCAAGATTCTGGTCATGATAATATATTTAATGGAGCTTGTAATCTCTGATGTTACGGTATTTATTGACATATAATAACTAAATAGAACTTTGCTAACAAAAACTATAATAATTTCAGGGGTATATGACTTGTTACATTTGACTACAACTACACAGACTAGTTTAGATTTCAATAAAATAATTATAGATAATTTACAATCATGTGTATTATAGAATTGTCATTGTGTCTTACCATTGACTCCTATGTCAGCATCAATGGCACCGACGGTGGCAACTGTTGTTCCAATTGGGTCTGCCTCGGATACACTTGGAGAATATGGATTGCTTCCAAAAGCTGGGGTATTATCATTCTCATCTGAAAAGGGTATGCATACATCATGGTGATATCACAAACAATCTAAACGATAAAACCAGTAACATAACCAATACATATCTATGCATAAGGCAAACGGATAACAAGATAAAGTGTGTTTCAGCGGATGTCACAGGTATGGTTATATCGACACACATGGAAACCCACTGCTGCCACATAGCTACTCTTTTTCGAATAATAGAAAGGGATATTTTGTGCACTTTCCCACAGACAGGATAGCACACATTACGAGCTTTGATGGAGAAGTCATGGATCACTGGCTGGAACGGGAAATAACCCAACGGGTCAACTGCAGAGGAACAATCCGTCGACCTATCGAACCTCTGACTGATGCTCTTGCGCTGAGCTGCGCCCTGTTCCCCATGCACAAGACAAAGTCGAAGCAACATGACAAAGGCAAAATGATACGTATTCAGGAATCATAGCCAAAAGAACGATGATACCAGATATTTTCGAAATATGAGCACAACCTGCCCCACCAATGGCACCCATTGTAAGCACATAATTATTGTTTTGTCTGCTTTGGTTCATCCAAACGATAAAATGTGTGAAACGGGTGGATGTAGTATTAGGCATCATATGTGTCAATGATGCACCGTATCATGAAATAGCCTCTGGATGTCTACCATACACCGTTTTGGAAGTTTCTCCTGTCCTTGAAGGTTATATCCCTGATGTAACAACTTCTTTGCCAGAAGGACATTTTAGCTAATCCAGTTGAGAGTATAAGTTTGAATGCAGCTGTTGGTTCTAAAAAGACACAAACTTTATTTTACCGTACCAGGCATGCTCATCGGATCGACCATTTTGTCCACAAAAAATATCTTGTATGATTTTGTCTCCAATTTCTGTTGACATTCATCAAATGCATTAAATAACGATTTGAACACGTACAATTCATCAAAAATGTGTTATCCATGCTTGTTGTATGCTAGATAATTAATTATCTGTATTGACTCATACTCACCAGTCAAACCAACAAACATCTGCACACTAATTGACAATGGTGAACCTCCTTTATCATTAACAGATATAGCCAGTAAATATGAAGCCGTTGTCTCCCTGTCGAACGAAGCACCAGTTGCTACAGTTATCTCCCCTGTGTTAACATTAACATCAAACAATCCACCTGCATCCCCACCAGTTTTGGTGAACACTAGAGCGTTGTTTACATTAGCTGGGTCTAAATCACCATCACTGCATGTTAACTGTCCAACTACAGAAGCTGGAGTTGCAGCCTCTGAGATGGATGACGTATAATACGTCTGGGTGCAAGATGGTGTTACGTCATTGACATCCGTTAAAGCAACTATCAGGGTGTAGGTGCCAGTCTTAGCACTGGGGTTTGTCCCTCCATCTATTCCGTGTATCGTCAAAGTGAACGATTGGGTGGTTTCTCTATCCAGCGGTCCGCTCACTGTGACCACTCCCGTTGAAGGGTCGATAGCAAATTTCCCATTATCTCCTGAAATGATGGAATATGCGATGACTCCATCTGCGGAATCATCAGTATCTGTAGCACCTAAATCGACCACTGTTGTGCCGATAGCGGAATTTTCAGCGAAGGACTGTGTACTAGAACTTGGAGTGAACTGTGGAGTTGACTCATTGAGTGGTCCAGTGGATATTCTCACAGTAGCACTGCCCGTTTGTCCCCCTCCGTCTATGGCCACGATAACCATATCGAACGCTGGGTTCACTTCATAGTCCAGTGCTGCGTTGTCGTTGATAATAAGGTCGCCAACCACAGGATCCACACGGAATACATTGCCAGTGTTTCCACTAAGTAGTGTATATGATACTGTTCCAAGAGCTCCCTGATCAAGGTCTGTAGCTGTTACTGTTAATAATGACGTTCCTGTACAAAGCAAAATAAGAAAATATTAATGAGTCGAACCATACAGATCCCGTCATCCGTCATATTATTTCATGTCTTTAGCTTTAAAATAATGTCCTTTAATAATTTTATTACAATCAAAGTGAACATCAAATAGATGATATATTATATGCAAGCAAAGGGTAACACGCTCAAATTTAGTCTGTAACGATAATAATGATATTCCGATTATTCATGCATGTAAAAATAATTATGTCAAACTATATTTATTGAGTTTATCAATTCTGACTGTTACTATTTTAAAATATTCAATGTGTCTAATTAATAATTCCATATTAGAATACCACCACACAGAAAGGCACAGACACAAAATATAACCAAAAAATTACTCAGTACAAATATAACATTACAAATGTATCCATATATAGTTTACCATTTCACTTCATTATTAAAAGTAAATAGCTTTTGTGCAAACGTCTGTTTTAAAATATATATTTGGGTTTCCTTGATGTTTTCATATTTACTTCATTTCGAAATTTTGAATAAAATTCAACCGAAGAACTGGACATAGAGTTTATATTTATATCCTACTTCAATGCTTGTTAGTTTGATATATCCATGGCATAGATTTGCAAACCCTGTGGCTATTACCATTAAAGTTTGTTTGTTTAACGACACTATTGAAACACATTGATTATCAATCAGCGGTTATTGGATGTCAAACGCACGGATATATCGACACTGTCTTGATCATAGAGGAAACCCGCAGCCACCACGTAGGCTACTCTTCTTCGAATAACAGCAATGGATATTTTTTGTGCACTTTCCCACAGATAAGATAGCACGCACCACGGCCTTTGATGGATCAGTCGTGGAGCACTAGTTGGAACGGGAAATAACCCAACTGGTCCACTGAGAAGGATCGATCCGTCGACCTACCGAACCTCACGCAGACGCTCTACCGCTGAGCTATGTCCCGCTCCTTGTGGCTATTACTGATGCAGTCTTACCAATAGCAGAATTTTCGCTGACTGTCATAGAGTACACAGCTGGATTGAACACGGGTGAATTGTCGTTTATGTCATTGATAGCGACATTTAACGAAGCACAAGTAGTCCTCACAGCATCAACGGTGTTCGAGTCAGTGGCACACACGTTTAATAGCACGGTCGCCAGGGTCTCTCGATCTTGCTGTACTTTAAGAACTATAACACCTGTAGCCGAGTCGATCGTAAACACAGTTGTGTCTGACAATGAGAATGACAATGTATCAGAAGCATCGCCATCGGTGCCAGCAATTGTGAGCAGCGTCGTCCCAACCGGAGCACTCTCTAACAAACTAGACACATACGGGGATGAGGTAAGCATTGGCGCTACTTCATTCACATCAGATACAGCAACATTCACTCTGACTGACGATGATAATTTTATAGATCCTCCATCAACGACAGATACTATGATAGCGTGAGCAACAGCGGTTTCATAATCCAAACTGGTGCCGATTGTTAGAGCTCCAGTAACACTTACAGCAAACGGACCAGGTCCTGCCAAGCCATTCACAGTGACAATTGTGTATGTTAGTGCAGCATTAGCTCCAGAATCTGCGTCTGTACAAACCAAAGTTGTGACAGCTCCCGTATCATCTTCCCTCTTGGTGAGAGATATGACATCCGGGGAACAGCTTGGGGCATTGTCATTGACATCCGTCACTGTAATGCTAACAGTAGCAGTGGCGCTTTTTTGAGGAGTAGTTCCACGGTCATTTGCAATAACTTCCAAAGCATAGATTGTGGTGACGTCTGCATCTAACGTTGACTTCAATGAAATCCATCCGTCTGCCGACAAGGAAAACGTAGCATGTGCAGCCATCGTGAAATCAATAACACCGTCATCACCGTTATCGTTGTCTGAAGCAACGACCCGAGCAAGTTGACTGTTGATTGCTGTGTTCTCAGCTCTAGTGGCGGTGTAGGTGGTCTGCGTGAAGACTGGATCGAACTCATTGACGTTAGTCACGGACACGGAAACGAGTGTGGTAGAAGACTTTGA
Organism: Melanodrymia brightae; assembly: GCA_032273805.1. Classification (NCBI taxonomy): domain Eukaryota; kingdom Metazoa; phylum Mollusca; class Gastropoda; order Neomphalida; family Peltospiridae; genus Melanodrymia; species Melanodrymia brightae. The sequence continues at coordinate 285 of JAUTCZ010014124.1, read as the reverse complement.
CGGTCCATCCGTGGCTTTAACGATTAAGCTGTAAGAGCTAGTAATTTCGTAGTTAAGCTGATTTGCGGTAATTATTTGTCCATTGTTTGGATCAATGGTAAAGTCATTGTTGGTGTTTCCTCCTGAAAAAGACACAAAATACTTTAAGATATGAATCTAAACATAATATTTATGTGCCGAGTAATTTATGATCAGAAAGTAAAGTTAAATAAAAGTAAAGTTTGTTTTATTTAACGACGCCACTAGAAACACATCGATTATAAATCAGCGGTTATTGGACGTCAG
>JAUTCZ010014013.1:0-13286 GCA_032273805.1 Melanodrymia brightae | reverse complement strand
CGTCCAATAACCGCTGATTTATAATCGATGTGTTTCTAGTGGCGTCGTTAAATAAAACAAACTTTACTTTACATGTATGGAGAGGCTGTACTTGAACTGAGACTACTATCACTAACTGGTTTAATGATGATACACTTTTAGACATAATGAGAAGGGATCAAGGCTTCAAGTCCACGCATTCAGTTAGTCTGACTAAATATTAACCATGTGTCTAGACTATGCAATTTTATAATACATGTAATAGGACATTGCCAAGTCTCATATATTTTTCAATTACGTAGGCTAAATTGGATGAAGACCATGCAAGTACTATTGCTGCACAATTTATTCTTATCGTTATTGCGGATTACTTCTGATTATAGGTCATAAACAGGCTATAATTCTTTGATTATAATGAGTCATAATGTCATACACAGTTAGCTTTCTGATTGGTATGGTGAACGAAGGATCCAGTATATAATATTTATAATCTCAGATTCATTCACACATATTCCAGCCACAACTCTGACTCTCAGACCACCAGCTGCTTCAATGTGTGACTGGAATGAGGATATGTTTATAATGAATTAATTTTATTATTGCCCAATTGGTTAAGTCTGCCCGGATCTTCAGTGTTCTTGTGATTAGTTTGGTTGTTGAAATGGACAACAACTGTTTTCCCTTCATGTATAGGATCTTATAGGATCTTTTTGAAATGTGCATTGAGATGGTCAGTCCTAGGTTCGCTTTACCTGCCAAATAACTACATACATGTATCAATGTGTTGGCGTCAGTGTTAAAACATGAATCTAGTACAGGGCTCATCCTGTAGGAAGCTAAATTAGCTGTTATCTTTTTTTTAAGTTTAGCTATATTTTTTTATAATTGGCATACAATATAAATTTTTGCATGAATTAGCCTTTTTTTTACATTTTCCTGAAAAAGTACATTAATTTTTATTAAAGTTTAAAGGTATTTTTTTAATGAAACCCCAGCACATTGTTTGATCAGCAGAGAAATTTAAGTTTTAAATAATTTAATTAGTCAAGTACTTGTTTGACAGGCCCTGATATAAGTTTTATTATGTAATGACATTAGATTTAAAAAATTGCATCATTGGATTATCCATGAGAACAAAATCCTCAAAAGCCTGAGTATTCAATAACGACGGCTTTGCATGGCATTATGAAAAGTATGTACAGGCTGAGCCATTGACGGTTGATGTACATTAATTAAAATACACTGGACAGACTGAGCTACCAGTTTCGCGCTAACGTGTTGAAGTAAAATGGATTTCAAGTGTAAAAATAGAACAAACTACATTTACATTCATTTGAATTACGAAAGATCTCATCAGTATTTTGGCTAATGTATATCTTTTTAACTGTTTTACACAAATTCAGGGTATTAAAGGAGCTGCCTTGTACTTTCACGTATCAAGTGACTAAGATTATAAAATGATTTCACATGAGACTTAATTAAACTTGATAATACCCTCTGTATTGTACGAGTTTGATATTCAATTTATTACCTCACTTAGACTTTTTATTGCAATACACACAATTTCAATAAATGTTAATGTACCGGTATGTATGCTGGCGTGTAAGATCTAAAATTTTGATGTTACTTTAAATATATAAAAGTGATTGTTTCTCACAACTGCTATGACCTTTTATAAACATGGGGATGTCAATAAAATCGTAGTTTGTTGATTTTATAAGAAAATATCAATTCCTGTCTGACTTAACAAAACAGTTAACATGTCTTCAAATTTATTGCATTGAATATGTTCGTTCACCGACTTCTATGTTTAGATGTGTAAAATAACATCCAGGTGGCACTGTTTACCGGTAGCACCTGTTTTGTAACTGTGGCGATAGTGGAGTTATCATGATATCAGAGCATGGGAATATGTATATTTTTAGTTACACTTAGTTGTTCCTTTGGTAACCAAAATGCTACGAGAAAACATTAAAAGAAAAATAATAAAATTATTTTTATCCTATTATTTTGAAACTTGATAAGTCTACATGTATAATCCAGAAAAAACCCCCATATTTTTGTTAATTCCAAAACATTTATCCTGCTACTATGCCAACCAAAACAATAAATATGCTTGTAGCCTACATTATGCAATGATATGTTTGGTATTTTGTTTATTTTATCTTTGCCTTTATTTTTACATGTATATTTATTGGATAAAATGTTTTCAAATTACCCAGAATGCACCTCAGAAAATATTTATTAAAAAATATGCGGAGGCTATGGTTCTTATACCTTTTGGATGCTCGACCTTTGACAGCATTGAACATGGGACCTCTCCGCTCACAAATTCTCTTATGGGCCTGATATGGATGTGGAATATTCATCTTAGTCATAATATAATGATTGTAAGCAGTACATGTGCACTTAAAAGTTACATCACTAATACCGGAAGTTGTTGCAGACTGGTAAAAAAAACAATCCAATAACTCTACTTCAAGTTCATGTCACAATTGGTAATTAAAAACACATTTCATATATTTATTAACAATTATTTTAAGCCTAGAGGCATGTCCTCCAAGTACTGGGTATGTTCAAAATAATGATAAAATTGAAAAGCAAAATGAAAAATATGTTATGTTTAACGACACCACTGGAACACATTGATTATTAATCAGCGGTTATTGGATGTCAAATGCACGGTTATATCGACAATTGGTAATCTGAAATGTGTTTTCTATGATTTACACTGACTTGAGTACAGCAAATTATAAAATTTGAAGTATTGAGAAAACTCAAAAGAGTTTTGTTTCACATTTGGACAAGTAATTTAAAATGCTGTTCTGCATCTTTCCCAACCTCGTAGCAGCTTTGCAGAGAATACAAGAACGGAAAATGACTCAATTCAAGTAGAAATAGTTGTGTCCAGAAAAAGTGAAAATGATCCAAGGCTGTTTTCATCTTGATCTGACATTGATGGGTCTGTTGGCAGTTGCTTGTGAGGCTGCTATGAGTTCGACTCTCTCGTACCCTGGCATGTTGTGAAACTGTTAGCAATTTGCTCAGATCAAGTTGCTGTTTTTTCACATGTAGGAGCCATAGCTGTTTAGACTAGACACAAAAACTTCCCCAATTGTTAGTTGCCATTGCCAGGAGGAAACATTATCAGTGCAAAGTGAACTTGTTGTGAGACACAAAACCTTTAATATCAGTCCAAATGCCAAATTAGATGTGGTAGCCTGGTACCAATCTTGATACCATCTGCAGCGTGTTGAAAGTGCACTGTGTATTTTGTCACATGTATTCAGATCTATTAACACAAGAAGCTTTTTCAGCTAAAAGCTTTAAAGTAAGCTTTCTCTGTGTGCAATCAATGCGCCAATGCTGATATATGAAAGGCTGTGGTATGTGCTATACTTCCTTTGGATGTAGAACATATATGTATGTTCGAGGTGAATTGAAGGGTCAATCGTCCAAGGTTGTTGTTAGACCCATTTGGCTTTTTCCTGCTCCAATACTGATATATCAAAGGTTATGGTATATACTGTACTGCCTTTGTGCGGTTGGATGGAGACCTACTTAGAACCACATAATAAAAGTATACAATTATTTCGATAAACAGACGATGTTTATCATCTTCTTTGTCACATGATCCTGCTTTTTGCACCAAAATGATAACTGATTCCCTTTAGGGAAAGTTTTCTGCAGCACGTAACATCAACAATCCTGTGTTTTAGCTTGTTGTTTTTTTCTTCTCAATATTGCTTTAAAATCAAGGAGGTCTTGTTTATTAGCAAATCAATCAATTACTTAAATGTACGTTCTTAAAGTGAGGGAGAAATAATTAATTCTGTCTTTCAGCCAGCATAGTCAACATTTTCAGCATTGTTGTTTCACATTGTCATTAGTTTCAACAATGTCATTATTTTCCCTTTTATTTTGTTTTTTTGTGTCTATTTGATCCATCATAGCAGAAAGGAATCTTGTTAAGCTCATACCATTATACTCAGAGGACATGCACAATTAGCAAATAGTTACAAACTCGACTCCTTTTGACTTAGTTTTGTTTTCCAACTGCCAAAAGGCTGGGAAAGAGTCATACTTTTTAGCTTGGTACATGTAATTACCTGGGCATATGTTGGCTCATACATGTATGTCGAAGCGAGCAAGAAGCTCATCGTAACATGTAATGCCATACACGACTAGACATGATTATTGCATGCCAGCTGTCTGACTTGCAATGTGCTGCAGTGGCGTGAGAAAATGTGCATGCTCTGCAGCATATACATTTGGTGGCTTTTTATGGTCTTTTTTTTCCCATTATGTCAAGATGTATAAATCTTCTCCGCACTTTTTATCCATTGGTATCTCACGTATAACCGTTTTTGGTTTTCAGATATGTTCCAGAATACAGATTATACTAGTTATAGTTAATGCAGTCAATCATAAAAATATTGTAAATGTATCCTGTTTTGAAAGGCCGTCATGTGTTAAAGACAGCCTGTCAGAGTTTTTTCAGAACCAAAATTTATAGACTGGTACAAATGCTGAACATTATACATGTTTAGAAGCTATGATAGTAAAAGTGTTCGAATAATCCATGAAAACTTTCATGGCATATTCATGAGATCAGTACATCTATGATCTAAGGGACCAGATATGGCTTTAGTACCTCTGTATATCCTTGACTGGAAATCTGAATGGAGACAAAGAGCCCTTAAGGAAACAACTTAGTTCACCCAGTTATCTTCTGTAGGATTGTTTAGGTTACAAAACGCAATAGCAGATATTCATAAGAAAACTTATGCGTTATTGTATACCAAATTGTATATATGTGGGTACATGTCGGTAGGGTGGGGATATCCTCGAAGCCCTTTCTTCGAGTGATCTAGTTTATAATTGTTTTATAATTGAAAGCACTGTTTTTTATGTTGTTTCACACACTGTGTTCTGATAATAAAATATACATGCGCATTCCATATGATACTAAGTACACATGCCAAGTGTTTATAACAATGCTATATTTACGTCATTAGTGCACAGAAACACTAATGTCATAGATATAGCACATGTAATGTATTAAGTGAACACTCATTTCATTCTTGATGGTATCCATACAATTATCAAAGTAATGGCTAGTATTTCATGAAATGCTTGTCGTATCTGATGCAAGTCATGGTGGAATGCTTCCGATGAGTTGTCTGATTGCCATGTAAGCTTTTCTCTTGCCATTTGTCTGCAGCCAATTGTTCTCAAGTTATAGCTTCCGCCTGCTACAGACACTGATGAAGATGCTAGCTCCAGATGTGTTAGTCTTTTGTGGAAGATCACACTAAAATATGTAGTTGTAGTCAAATTCCATGAAAACACAGATAAAGTTTTTTGACAAGACCGTGCAGCACATTCAGAGACTATATGATGTCAAACGCACAGTTATGTCGACACATAGTCTCAGAACAAACCTGCTGTTACCAAATAACAACAATGGGTCTTTTATGTATACTTTCCTGCAGACAGGATAGCATTCACCATTGCATTTGATGAACCAGTCGTGGATCACTGGTTGGAACAGGAAATAGCCCTACAGGTCCACTAAGGAAGTATGCTAACTAGTGTGTTGTCGTCTAACAACACAATGTAACAACACAATGTTCTGATTTGAACTCATTCAGTGATCATTATTCAGCTTAAATATTCCATACTTTAGATAAATATACATGTATGTAAAAACACCTAATGTTCTGATTTGAACACAGCTCTCCATTCAGAATTTTAGATATAATACAGAGGTAACACAAACAATGTTCTGATTTGAAGGAACTATATATTAAGCCTTTTGCGTCACTTTATGTATTTAAAATGTGTGTACAAATAAGTGTTAACTTCTAGACATCTTTACGGTTACAGGTAGATTAGTTATAACTTATTTACGTGCTTGTATCCAATTAAGGTTCAAGCATGTCTGTCATGGTCACTGCCTGTCCAGGACAGATATAGGTAGATTACAGATAGGCAGCATGTATATACATGTAGGTACTCTTTTCTTTAATCGTTAATGATGTTATAATTATTATCTGCATTCATAATTAGTTTTGGTTTGTGATTATATATGATAATGATTAATCCTCAGGATACCAATAAATGCATGCTTATCTGTATTATCTCAGGTTATCAGTGATGGATTTGTTTCCGGGAATGAACATTTCGTATATTCTTGTGATGTGCTTTTCCACTTTGCAGATAAAGCAACATCTGTCTTGTTAAGATAAACATCATGCTTGCTTGAAAAAGATTCGGTAACCGACAACTTCCATTTTCAAATAATCCAACAATCTCAAGTAACAGTTGTACTGACTTTTTTCTAATATAATCATGTGTCAATGTGAAAGAATGCGGTGACTTACACCTGAAATTAGAGACGTCAGTTTTTAGTCTTTCATACTCTTGTTGTGTTACCTGGATCTGAGGCAGACACATGCAGTTAAAACAACCTTACATATACATGTACATGTCTTATTTTACAATATATATTTTCTTGGCTCCATAAGAAAACGTAGTATATCATTTATCACTGCCAAACCGATCATTAACCAAATTCAACCATCTATCCATCAGTCTGTCTGATACATCCATTGATAACCTATATTTCATATATTCTGAACAAATACAAAGGGACTGTTCGAAGTTTTCATTATTTTCACAACCATGTAAAGTCTTGAACCCTGGCATTCAAAGGAGATGGGACTAAGTGCTGATATAACCAGGTGTTTGATATCCAATAACAGCTGATTAATAATCAATGTGTTCCAATGGTGTAGTCCAAAATGCATGTCTCTGCACAAGGCAGAGTTGAAGGAAGATTCTGACAGTCGATATGGCATGTACCCATGAATCACAGCCAAAGCAGTGATGATACCAGGTGTTTGCAAAAGGTGAGACTAATAAACTGAAAAATGTAATGACGGACGGCATGTTTTACCCCAAAGTAAAAGTGAACACTACAATTATAAAATTCAACTCTACAACTACAAAAGGATTCAATTATACATATTATTTTAAGTAGTATTAAATATATGTGTTTAAGGTGGCTAAAAAGCTTTTTTCATGTAGCACTGATTTGCCATGTGGACGGAGATAATAAACTCTTTTTTTTTTTATGGAGCCTTACTAACAGTCATAATGCAGAAGTGAAGGCCAAACCAATGCTACCAGTTGAACACGGCTACATTATGTTCCATAGTGTTCTTGTTTATTTTCACTTCATATTGATGATACAAATTCACGGTGGCCATCAGTAATAATTTCGCCATTCGGGCCATGTTTTATCACCTTGATTTGCATGTCTGCTTGCCTGGCATTTTGTAGCAAGGTGAATCTTTGATCTTTGGAATTTACCAATGTGCTTCTCCCTCAAGCATTTGCATCTGAGGTAGCCAAGCAACCACCAAGATAAGCTTGAAAAAGCAAGTTGTTTTGTAAATGGAACTGTATCTATCAATCTAATATCAGATCTATCATTTGTGGCATTGTTTGGTGAGGTTACGGCGTGCACATTGCTGGCATTGAACTGTCTGATTGTCATTATTCATCTTGGCTTTGTACCTGATGTCGTAGAATAGCAACATCACTTACCATATTGGTAAATATTGGGCTACTGGAATGTCTGTTTTCCACAAGTGTAAAATATCAAATACATCTACCTGTGTGTGGTTGTACTACGCTGTGAAACGGATCAATATGAGTAGAACTGACTACTAGTTTTTGATATTTTAGTAATTTACCATTGTTTAAATTTTACATCACAAAAACTGTTTGAATTTTATTCACACGGCACTAAGTGTATGATACTCAAGAGTTACAGCCTTCACCAGAGGACTAAAGGGCCTGAAACTTGAGCTAGAATTCACATTAAATTGGTGCCTTTTGTTTGGTTTACACACTTTAATTTGGCTGAACATTTTTAATTAGACAATTTGCAAAAAAAAAGAGTTTTATATACACCTTAAAATTCTGCATTTGTAACATTTAAAATCCTGCTTTTGTAACATTTTCATCAGCGTTCAATAACTGAATATCAATTTCAAATAAATTCGACTTCATTTAACCTTTTGTCATGTTTATTCACAGTATCACTTTTTGACACCCAATAGACGATGTTTATTTTCATAATAAGGTGTGGTTAAATATCCGTTCATTTCATTTCATTGAACCTTTTAACATTAGACAAGGACAACTTTGATGAAATAACCTGGGTATGTTGTCAGTTGCTTGTTGATGCAAGCGTTCATGAACTGCACAACATACATGTACTCTGTTCCAAATTTGGAAAGTTTATCTTACGCTTGCACCAGTGATTACCACAGAACATTGCAGCATTATGTAAGAGGCTCGTGATACAGCTATCTTAGTCCGGTTTTGCCCACACATGCTGTACATGTGCTAAATTCATGTTTGGATCACAATGTATGGTTTTGTAGTCAACCTTATCTTTTAAAAACTCAAGATGGCTGTGTTGTTGAATATATCTGTAGCATCAATCATTAGAATCTTTGACTTTCTTTACTAAACATGCAGGTTGGCATGCGATTGGATGTCGAATCAAAGATATCTTTTCCCCAGAATTCTTTCTCTATCTGCTATTTTTGTCGTTTGATTTTTTTTTTTATAGCAAAAGCAATTAAATTACAACAGACAAAATTTTGACTATTTTGTTTTTATAGTTTGATAAGGTTAAAACATGTATGTGGGTGGCATATTAGAGTGGATTTCTTCTGTACAAGTTTGTCAATCCATTTGTTATGTCCACCTTTCTATAATACATCCATTCTTTTTTGCATTCATCCCTTCTAGCATCCAACCTGATGGTTTTCGCCTGAAGTACATGAGGTGAACGATTTTCCTTTGTAAATATAGATTCTAGAACTTTGGAATTTGTTTTCCTGTTTCACTTGGACAGTGTGATAACATGTCTGAAAAGTGCACATAAAAGATCCCTTGCTGTTATTTGGCAAGAAAAACCATGCGTCAATAAAACCATTTGTCTCATATATTGACCGGATTGCAACAATTTCCTACATGTCCTTTGGCAAAGATTTGATTGGCTTAGACAGTTTATTTATTTATTTTTTACTAAAACAAACTTTTGATTATTGCTACTTGGATATTTTTTAATTAACAGAAAGATTATAATTTTATGTACGTTCCATTCCTATAATGCAAGAATGGCATTTAAATGACCAAAAAATATGTTTTTAACAACTTTTACATGATTTGAAAGGATTCATTTCATGTTAGAATTGCCTTTTTTGTTTTAACATCTCTTGCTGTTGCTTTTCTGGAGTGATCAGCCATATATCTGTATTGGAATTTTACAACCGTGAAGTCATGGTGGTGGAACTTTTATTGCAACAGACTGTTGATATAAGCTTAATGTAAACAAGTAAGTGAAGTGTGTCTTTGTAGTTGTTATGCTATGAGGTTTATTACATCATATGACATCTTATCTCTCATCAAAGCCATCATGCTGCAGGTATATTACTATCATAAAGATACGTAGGTAAGTGTCTGTTAGTAGGATAACGAAATAAGCAAAATGTTATAAATATTTATAGTTACAACTAAAGGCATGTATTTTGATAGCTTTGTCTGATAACGAATGTACATACTAATATGATACATATAGTAAAATTAAGATCATAGATTGTTAATTTGTATCAGAAATTATTTACTTTGTAGATGATTGCATGTCATTGTATTTAGCATATTTGATATTAAAAGATATATTTATATACCGGTATTTAAAATGTGTCCCAGTCTGTTATAAAAGACTGTCAGGTGATGAATCAGGGCTCCCCAACCCTGACATCATCTATGTTTCTGGGGACAATAAATTATTTTGAACAGGAAAAAAAAAAGAAAAAATGTATATACTGCAGGTGGAGAAGAAACTTGATACTCAAAATATATAATTATTTTTGTATATCATACTTTTATGGTGTATTAAAAAAGGTATAAAAGCAAACTTTATGGATTCATTTTATTTAGGCGTATGTTAAAGATATAATATCATTAATATAGCAGAAATTGAAATTGAACGTCTTGGCTTTATTTGTACAGGTTAGTTAAAAATTCTGATTCATATGCACAGAAAAACAAATCAGCCAACAGTGGAACACAATTAGTGGCCATGGGTACACCAGTTCCTTGTGAAGAACGAAAGCAAGTCTAGATAAATGTTTACTGAGAAAAACATATGTGAAATGCTGGACTTATTGATCGAGAACATAAATGTCAAATTTGGGAATAAGATATATAGACGGAATAATATCTTAAATCCTGAGTTTGCTACAATTTATCTTCAATTAAACCTGACTGCTTGAAAGCTCATGATAGATGCATTGCAGACATGTGTTTCAATTTATCATACTAGTAATGTCGTTTTTTTGATGATATGCTAGTTATACATTATACATTTACTTGTACTTTAAGAAGACAAATTCATTCAAATTAAAATACAGAGATCGGTCTTAAGTGACTTTGACAACATATACTGGTTTACATCTTAGGCATATAACAGAACGGATGTCCCTGCGGGTATACTGTACTCACTAAATTTCAAAGAGTTCCTTAATGAACTAAAGTGAGCACTCACACGAACATTTCAAAATGGTGTCTGATACACATGTTTATATTACATATAACCAATTTAACATTTTATTGCAAACATACTGGTAATAGACAGGACACGATAAGAAAACAGCATGAATTCAGTATCTTGTACATGTACATTAAATACACATAGAATAATTCATACCTTGCTCAACTATCTTTATTACCTCTGAACAAACTGTCACGATTACTTGCTTTCAGTTACCTTCATTTGTACGGAACATCTATAGAATCCGAATGACTTTTGATGCCATGTTCGAATTGAACACATACAACCTATGACAATTGCTCGTGAGCACTCGCATCAGTCATTCAGAAAAGGGTGCTCGCAGTTACTCTACTTCTCAACACACTACATGTACTTAAAGAATCTCAATGCTGACATTTTGTGTCCCAACATTTCCGCTCTGCTGCATCTTCAGAAAATAGTGTGACCATAGAAATGGTCTAACTATTTAGGGGCATGTTATGGCAATCAATTCGTACATAGTAGATGGAGCCATTTTACGTAGTATAATGACATTTTGGAATTTTTGTTGATTATAATCATATATGCAATTATGTAGCTAAGCAAGGACAGTGTTTTCTCTTCTGTTTATATGCAAATTCATTTTCGAGTAACTAACTTCATGCCTTGGTCACTTGATACCAATTTGCGCGCCAAAACGATGAGTCATTTTCTTTTAGTCTTGTCCTGGTTTAAACGAACTCTGGTTTAGACAGTCTAGTTCTGGATGAGACAGATGCAAATTTAGATAATGAGAAGAGTGCACTGAATTCCGTAAATGTCAACTACTTTAGTGTCTTACCTGTCTCAAGTGCAAGGTAACGTGTACCATAAACTGAAGTCTCCATTCCCTTCTGACTTTATGATCACACAGCAATGTTAATTAGAGCAGACAACTCATCATAAAATGATAATGAAGGGGAATTCTCATTTTATTGCTACTTGCAATGGTTGTTGTCAACTCCACCTTGTTCTAGTGTCTATGTGTTTGGCGTGACTCACAGGCAGAGCCAGGAATTGTTATGGAGGGTGGCAAGGGTCTGTGGTGGGGTCACCCTTACCCCTTGACATGTCTGTAAATGTGGACTCTTGTATAAGCAAAATGTGCTTATTCTGACCATGTTGGACAGTTGTAGCAAACAACAAAATCATCAATCTGCCTGTTTAGATTGAGGGCAATGCATTAAAAAATGCATCGCAATTGAATTTGTTATTATAGTTCTGCCATGTACGGACAATTTTCACATTTACTGATTTAGTACTGTAATAATATTTCTCCAAACTTCTGTGGATGTGATCAAAACGTTCATCTATCAGTATTTGTATAATATGTTGAGAATATTTCTTTAGTGTTCCTATAACATTTGGATTATTTAACATACTCAAAATTATAATAATTATTCCCCAAGTAAAAGTGAGAGGCATATAATAATTTAGCGCAAATATAATACAAGTTGTGTGAAATCATACAAACTTGTACCATCAGAAATTGCAATGCGCAATACACAGAAAATACTGATTTTCAATGATGTAGGATAATCTATAGGCCAGGTAACTTGCTTTTTTCCAGAACAAATTTGTTAAGGTTTTTTGTGGTTCTATAAAGGATGTATACATTCAAATTTTGAAGATTTTGGATAAAATTAATGTTGTGCACAAACTCATGGTGACTAGGTGAAGAATGTCTTTTTAAGGAATGCCTGTTGGGACCAATCAACTTAGTGATTATATGCATATTACAGTAATCATCAATAATTGATCAGCAGAAAGTGAACTAGCATAACAAGTGGCAGTTAACATTATTATCTTTTTTATCTGCATTAGCTATGGGAATGTAGAAATCCCTGAAGACTTCCAACAGATGGCATGATCCATTTGAAACAGGCAGTAGGAACATTCCTCATTGTCCATACAGAGGTCAGCTAGCATGATGCAGATGTGGAACAGTTACACTTCTTTACTTTACATGTTGTGCATGTTAACCTTACAGTACATGTGAGTGCATGTGTTTTTAATAAAACAGAACACAAATGACCAGTGTGTATTGTGGATTAATTTGAACTACAGTACAATAGGACTGTTGTAAATAGGGCGAGGTGGGTCATTTCTACAAAAAGATCAAGTTTGTTTAACAACACTACTGACTGGAATGAATTAATTGTTGTTTAATATTACACCCCAGCATGAACAAAGTGATAATTAAACAATATTTTGTGATTATATTTAAACGGAATGACTCTGAAAATATCATTATGATATTAGTAACATCATTTAACATCAAATATATATGAAAATGAAATTGGTCATTGAATCACCTGAAATTGAATTAAATAGAATTCACAAAAGATATATTTAGAACAGTTTTGTAGGGGAATACACCTGCTCTCGAGTCCCCCTGCACCAGAAGAGGGACATCCCCACCCACATCTACCCTCTGCCTCTCCAATGTCAAATTTCTTCCGACACTCCATTCGATTCGATTCGATGTGGTTTAACGCCTTCATCCATCCGGAGGAGGTTTTAGAGGGCGCTGAGATTGAGATGACGATCTGACCGTAGTCAGGTCGTCTTCTCCATCCCATGGGGGGGGGGGGGGGGGGTGGGGGTGGTTTTAATTTAAGAAGTTTTAAAAAAAAAAAAAAAACTGTCC
>JAUTCZ010013902.1:0-13290 GCA_032273805.1 Melanodrymia brightae | reverse complement strand
ACCATGTGTCAATATAACCATGCGTCTGACGTCCAATAACCGCTGATTTATAATCAATGTGTTTCTAGTGGCGTCGTCAAATAAAACAAACTTTACTTTACTTTCATTCACAGCTTAGTATGGACTTTTGTCTAAAATAATTTAATACAGACTATATTAAATGTAATTTCCTCCAATGCTTGGAGTACAAGTTGTGTTATGCATGCAATACAATGAATAGTTGAGTTTCGTTGAATTACCAATTGATAATATTTTTAACAATGATTTGAACTGGGAGAATCCCACAAACATCCACCATATTTTATCAGAACTCAACATCAGGCGTGTAACTTTAAGATCATTTTTGTTGTCATTTAATTGTATTATTTCTGCATAATCTTATTATGATTTGGGTAGTTGATGAAACATACTACAATAAAGTTTGCTTAACAACACCACTAGAACTGATTAATCATTAACCATGTCAAAAACAGTGATTTCTACACATGGTCTACAGATAAAAACATTTTTAACAACAACTCTAGAGCACAGTGATTAAATAATCATTAGCTATTGAATGTCGAACATAGCGTGATTGCAACACACTGCCTCAGCCACGTAGGCTACTCTTTTTTGATAAACATCAAGGAATACTTTATGTACACTATTTTTCGTGCAGACGAGACAGTACATTCTAGGGCCTACAGCCTTTGATGTACCAGTCATGGACAATTGGTTGGAATTGGAAAAAACCTGTATAACTGACAATGATCAAACCGTTGGTCTGATACATCTCGGGTTAACTACTAACACACTGAGTTGAAGAAAACTGGTATTGGCTATTATTATGTGTCCTGGTAATAATAACTGTACAATTGTTTATAGGAATTTAAAAGTCAACAAAACTTATACTTCGTGTCTGAACATTTGTAGTATGTTTTTCGTAGATAACTTTAATTTCGTTTAACGTAGAGAAAAAAAGGTCATTTTAAAACAAAATTAAAAAGTCATATTTTTGTGTCCAAAATATATAACTTTAGGTTAACAAATACAAATAATTATTGTAAAGCAAATACATACAAAAAATCATCAGAGAAATCAATGGCTGACAATGGATTTTTATGAAGATTTTTTGTATGTACTTTCATTACAATATTTCTATTTGTTAACCTAAAGTTATATAATTTGGACACAAAAATAGCTTTTTTTTAATTTTCAAAAATGTTTACCTTTTTTCTCTACGAAACTAAAGTTATTTTAATGTTTTTCAGTGGAGGAGTTGGAGCAGCATGATCAATCGGGCGGTGCTCCACAGTATATGAGCAACGGGCTGAAGAAAATACTCAAGACATCAAATAAAAAGGGAAGCAAGTGAGATCGTCACCATTCCAGATCAAACTGTTTCTGCCGGCAATCCTGAAATTTTTTTTTTAAAGATTTTAACCTTTTAGCTTGCATGCTACACACAATGCTAGTAAAAAGAATTCTTTTTTGTTGGTCTGGAACATAAATCCACTCGGTATAGTAACGTCAGCCAATTTCGCTCAACACAGGTTTTTAATAGCTCATTTATGTTTTCAATTATTACTGAACCGCATGAGATATGACGTTACCACTTGGCATTATGTAAATATGGTATGTAAACAGGGTAGTGTTTTCGTTAAATCTGTAAAGAAAATTCTGTATATTAAGCTAC
The DNA here is from genome assembly GCA_032273805.1 of Melanodrymia brightae. Lineage (NCBI taxonomy): Eukaryota > Metazoa > Mollusca > Gastropoda > Neomphalida > Peltospiridae > Melanodrymia > Melanodrymia brightae. Next base: position 11,615 of record JAUTCZ010013902.1, on the reverse strand, counting down.
TAATTACCGGTATACGTTTTACCTAATGTATCCAACATTGCACATGTAACCAATTTTCACTAATGCAATTCCTTGGTTAGAATTAAATGATTCAATTACCAATATTTAGTTATCTGAAATTAGTCATCGGCTTGTATGTTTACATCAAAGCTATCAGTCATGTGATTTAACATGTACCCCAAAAGCATTTTTATGTTTAGCTTATTCAAGGAAATTAACCCAAACTCACCCCATTTTAAAACTATGGTTAAAAAACTTAAATAATTACAATATTTGCTAGATCCACCCCAGATCACAGTTTAGGCCAAATAAACAATAGAGGTCAATCAATAATGGATTATTTCCCTTCAATCGCACTCCACTTTTTGTACAATGACATTTTTACTGACCAAACAAACGGTGACAATTTATTATAAATTTATGAATATTTTTTTAAAATAATTATGTAATGTTAAATTTGTTTTTAATCAATGTTTTGTTGTATATTGTTCGATGAATTTTAGAATAATTATTATACTGAGAGAATTGGACAGCATATCTATATCAACAATAATTTAATCCTAACTTCACTTACTTGTAAGAAAGAAAAAGCTATCAATCTATGTGATTATTTTAATATTTATCTGATTGATAATTAATGTTACAAGCACTTTTTGTAAAACATCTCATTTACGTTCTTCGTCAGTCAAATTTCCAGACCAGTCTTTCTTACAAAGCAGACGGTGTCTATCAATTGATTTTGTGCCACTAAACACCTCTAAGTTCAATCCTCTGATAATTATTACTGTTAATTTTTAAAATCTTGTATTTGTTTATGTACATACATGTATTTAAATTTGTAAGTGTGATGAAACAACATTTTTACACGACTGTTTTTGTTTTGTATGTGCCTTGGTGTCAGGAGAGTATGCAATCTGTCCAGTAATATTTTAGTTTTCCTTGTGATCGACTTTAACTGTCATATACCTCTAAATTTAATACAATAATGTTCTGAAGAAGATCACTGAATTTATACATGAAAAATAAAAATACATTCAAAATAAATGAGTCTGGCATTGAGGCAAGCATGTGACATATAGTGATCTCACCAGTTTTGTTTATTCAGATCGAACCATTTTTATATATTTATGACATATCGTTACCCATCCATTGTAATAACCGACATTATAGAACAAAAACCACTTGGCAAACAACAATTTTCTTACCAGATCTCACAACGATCTGTTTGATAAAAACCACACAGATCACATAATTTGTTGTTGCAGGTTTTAGTATAATATTTAAAGTAAATTTAAAAATAGTTACAATGTCTGCAGAAGTTGAACAAAGGATCTGAAGAATATAACTTTTGTAAATAATTGAAAAATCATCATGAATTTTTATTAACATTTATGTAAATAATTTACATCACCAAATCATTCAGTTTTATAGAAACGATATTTAATTTTATTTATCGAAGCAATGAAGGCCATATTAAAATTGGCTTTAATACTTAGTTGCACAATACAGGTATTCAGGGTTCGTAGCCGTCTTTAAATTCCTTTGAAGTCTTTGAATTTGAAAAAATTTATTTTAGGTCTTTGAATTGTAATAAGTCTTTAAAAGTCTTTAAATTCTTGAATTGTGTTCATTCTTATATTTTATTGTACATATTTTTTCATGCAGCATAAATTTTCTGACCTTCCTTCTGCTGGCGTAGCTACACCACAACACCATACTTATATTTATATGATGCATGTAAAAACACCCAATTTCTTGCCATGGAGAGCTACATAAATGAACCGATTCGGTATTTTTATCACCTGTTGTCTTTGATCGCTGCATAAGTCTTTGAAAGTCGAAAAATGGTAGGTACTAGAACGATTGTTAAAATTATCAGTCATGAATTTTTCCTGTAGAATGCCCACAGACCCCATAGAAATTTGGGTACTTTGCAACCTCGATCTGTTTTAAAGATTCTCCATACGGGCATGTTTCAGTACCCGGTCCCCCTTCAGTTACTACTTATTGCAGGTTTGACTGCCTTTGGTGCACTTTAGTGAAACCTCATTTCACAATTTTACGACTTGTGTAATTTGATTTGTTAGATCTATGTTTGTATGTGTGTGCCTATTTAAGGTATTGTAAGATAAAACTATTAAAATGTTTTATGTGGTCCAAGTTTACAAAACTGCATGTTTTGGAGAAATTTAGTGGACAAAGTTACCACCAAGTTTGTTTAAAATCCTCTTTTAAGGTCAAATAAGGTGATCCAGTTTATAAAGTTGAAAATCGTAACGTAAACAAGCAACATTGTTTACTAGGTGTACCAATATAAATATTGTGATTCATTAAGTATATTGTTGACACGTTATTTTCTTATAACGTACTTTATATAATCAAAATGTAAATAATTTTATTAGATTCACTTTGTAATGCTTGTGCTGGTAGCACAAAAGGAGGACATTGATTAATATGGTACCACAATGTCCGTTGTTGTTACCGGTATTAACATTATTATACCTAATTCACTTCATCGATATATTGGATACTAAAGTTGTATTTTCATGATGTAGTTTTAGTTTTTATGATCTGAGTGTGTATATTTTATTATATAGAGAACTTTGTTTATATTATTGAAGGTTTTTATCAGTTTTTCAAAAATATGTTGGCAACGTACTTTTAGGATTCTGTCTAGACTGCATCTGTGTAGGACTGATAGTGTCCTATAGGACTGCAAGCTGCATCAGGGTAGGACTGATAGTGTCCTATAGGACTCTGTCCAAACTGCATCTGTGTCGGACTAATAGTCTCCTATAGGACTATCTAAACTGCATTTATGTAGTACTGAGTGTCCTATTGGAGACTTACAACAAGTGAATCACTCACGATGGTTATAGCTGGTACTGCAATTAAAAATCCCATCACCTCGAGTGGGATTTGAACTCGGTACCTACCAGTCTTCAGCCCGGTGGTCTAACAACCACAACATGGAGACAGGTAATTGTATTAATTTCGTTAGTTGTAACTTATTTACATGCTTATATCCAATTGAGGTTCAAGTACGTCTATCCTGGATACACAGAAGTTAGTGTTGGTATGAGACTTGTGAAGCGCTCACTATAGTTGGAGCTGGTAATTCAATTAAAAATACCTTCACCTCTAGTGGGATTCGAACCCAGTACATACCAGTCTTGAGCCCGGTGGTCTAACGACTACACCATGGAGACCGGTGATTATATTAATCAGGTGTAGCCTACAGTAGTAATGTTAATATCGAGCAACTGTCAGTGTAGTGTCTTCTCACAATTTAGTATCATGTACAGTAATCAGATATACATTAAGCATAAATTAGTTCATAATTCTGTACTGTTGTTTACACATTATACTGTAGCCATTGTAGGTGTTGTATGAAAGTATCAGTATTTCACAGTCGTCAAGTCCCAAGATTATCTCTAATACTTTATCAAGTGATAATTACTGATATTGATTGAAACGGGTTGATTGAAACGGGTTGACTTTGTACTGAGAACTTTCAAATTTGTACCTGAACAGTATTTTATTTGGCAATTTTTAAGAGCAACCACTTAAATATTTTTACAGATTTTTGGGGAAAATTACAGTAATAACCTTGTTTGACCAGTGTGTCAAAGTGTCTAAATATCTGAAATCATTAAACATGTATCTTCAGTGAATTAATTAAACATGTATTCTCAAAGTGATGCTAATGTTGGGAGGAATAGAACTTGTTCTATTTTCCAATGTTCCAAACTGATTTAAATATACCGGTACTGATTATTCAAAAATAAGTTCAAAATTGTAAATGGCGTTACAGAAGCAAGTCATTAACATTAATTTTAATAATTAGAAGATCAAACTGGTGCTACTCTTCCTGTCTTTTTCAGCTGGCTTAAATTTATAGTAATTAGCTACAAATACCAGTTATTTTCATGAAAAATAAGTAATTTTTACCAATATATTATTATTATTGACTTATTTGTCAGTTGTTTTTTTTGTGTACAATTGTTTCGTGATTAACAAAATGTTCTTTGCGACATTAACGCATGATTGGCATGTTGTGACCATTGAACTAACAATAACATAGTGTATTACCAGTAGTACATTAGAATGTGTGTAAAAATTAACCAGGAGGGGTATAATAATTTGAAAAAGTTAAATCGATGCTATATCATGTTTTTATAACTATTTTTCTCTGTTTATATAAAGCTATTTTCACTATTTTGAATTATTATCATATTTGTTTGTTAAAGCAAACTCTTGTAAAACTTGTTATGCAATATTTATACAATTTGCAATGTGAAGAAAACACTTGTGATTGAGATTATTCTGTCCGTTTTATTCTTTTCAATGAATTCGATGTTCCATCAATATTTTGATGGAAATAATGTTTTCTCTAGTGTCTGAAAACAGTTCAAATCAGGGAAGAAGATCTGAACTTTCAGAAACGTTGTACAATGTACATAATCATTCCATTTTATCTATGCTATGACATGTTTGAATACCTCTTTTGGTGCCATTTATATGTTATACATATTATATATTTTACTAACTGTTCCATACTTTACTGTATATTGAATGTATTAAATACAAGTTGTAACACTTTGTTTATTATTCTCGGAATTAAATATATTTGAAAATCTCAACAGAAATGTTGTCGTTTAATGGAAGACATTGCAAACTTCACCTATCCATGTGTACAGGTATTGTACCATGCAGAAACACAAACAATCACATCTGCATGGCAGCCTGCTCACTTTACGTGCAAAAGGTGTCCGGATTAATCTCTGAAAAAGAACCTTACATTTCCCTCCCCCCCCACCCCCCCGCAAACCAGAGTTTCATTCTCATTAATTTTGTTCAATACCTGCAAACAATTATGCTGTTGTATCATTAATGTTCCTTTCTCGTTTTCAGTACTGAATGAATGAATGAATTAAAATTTAATGACACCCAAGCACGAAAAAAGACATTGGCTATTGGGTGTCAGAAAATGGTTTCTAGTACAATCAACCGGTAGAAAGGTGCTAGAAAAACCATCTAGCACACGTCCCTAGACGGTAATACAACCTTTTCATTGGTTATTTCGTCTCGTTGCTTAGAAGGTAGACGGCCGTTGCTACCTTTTACGTCATAATTTTTCGTAGGCTGAACGAAAGAGTGACATCACGACACCAAAGTGTTTTGGTGAAACAAATGCAATGTATTTTGCTTTTTATACTAAAGTTATAAGACTGATTGTACTAGAAAATAGTTCTGGCACTTGTCATTTTGTAGATGGTTTTTCTGACACTTGTCTCAAGAAAATCAATCCATGGGGCTTGCCCCATTGTTTGGTTGATTTTCTTGAGACTCGTGTCAGAAATACCATCTACAAAAGGACTCTTGCTAGAAACTATTAATATGATATTATAAAAGCCGGTGTCCAGCACCGACGAATAAAACCGGTGTTTTCAGTACTAAACCATGTACTAGTTATTATAGGGTGTGGTCTTAGAACCAGGGTGATCCCTACATGGGATATACCACCAATACATCATTTGGATGCACATCTATGTTTCTGATTCTGCCAGTGTACACAATCACAACAGTTTTGTTTGTGTTCAGAATAATTCCTCATCACCAATGCATGCATTCAAATGTTCTATTCTTTTAGTGTAGACATGAAGTCATAGATACCATCCTCACACTATATAAAACATGTGTCCAATTTTTCAAAAGTGTATCCAAGTGACTAACAACCACTTATTATTGTTTGATAGTGGACAGAAAGCTACAAACAACTGTTCACACACTGTAAAACACTTGTTTACTTTTTTCCAGTCTATCGTACATCACTTGTATTGCTGTAGGGTGGGAAAATATATCTACCGACACATAACTGTCTTCATTATTCATACTGTATAAAACACTCATTCAGTTTTTCCAAAGGCAAAGTCTACCTTACAATGACTTCTATTGCTTTAGTGTTCAAAACAATATCACACTGTATAAAACACTTGTCTTTGGTTTTCCAACATGGTTAATGATTTACACCTGGGAACCGTTCTCACAACTGCCCGACAATCTACCGGTGAATTGTTGTTCAGAAACATCGAGACATCAGTGATGGACGCAATGAGAGCAGAGTCAATTATCTCGGTAATCAACTGTCCAGTGTCCAACCTTCCAGCAGTAAATTCTTGTCTGGGAAATACTTCCTGTGGCGTTTTTTAAGTTTTAGTATTTTCCCTCTCTGCTTGTTCTCTTCTCTCTGACACAAACAGAAAGCAAACAATCTTTAAATCTTTAAATTGATGTTTGTCTGTAAATGCAAGTGCACATTAGAAGTATATTAGAATTGCTACATGTATCTAATTAAATATATAATGTGATAAAACAATTGAAGTGGAAAGTTATATACCAAGATAGTTTTTTAATAACACCACTGGAGCACATTCATTACTGGTTAATAATCAGCAGCTATTGGATGTCAAACACAGTTATGTTGACACATGGTCTTAGAAGAAACCTGCTGATGCCACATAGACTACTCTTTCCTAACAACAAGGGGTGTTTTATGTGCACTTTCCCATGGGCAGGATAGCATACACCACGACCTTTGATGCATCAGTTGTGGATCCCTTGTAGGAATGGGAAATAGCCTGACAGGTCCACAGGAGGATCGATCATTTGACCTCCCGAACCGTAGGCAGGCGCACTCCTAAAAAGTTATATTAATATTGATCTGAAGGTAAGACATAGAATTAAAAGATTGTTTGACGATACCACCAGTGTAAATTCATTCATTCATTCATTAATGGATGTCAAATGGACAGTGATGTTGACAAATGGTCTCAGAAGAAAAACTTGTTGCCACTACACAGACTATTTTATATTAGCAGCAAGAATTCATTTAAATGCAATTTCCTATACCACAACTTTTTAGTAAAAAACACAGGTGGCAGATTCACCCAATACTGAGCTAGATCCTACACAAGATGTAACAGAATATTGTTGTTATAGCTTCTATTTCTAATCTTCTAATGCTGGGCAAAACAATGTCATCAATGCAATGAAATTTACAATTAAATTTCCTTTCCAAATTTATATATAATTAAAAGTTTTCCCCATTTATGTACAATCTTGAATCCATACCTGATAATGACGTCAGAGCGGAGTGTTTTTCTTCCATGGCCATCCACATCTGTTGACAGATCCTCGTTTCGTGTTTCGTCATGGCATACGCAGCGACACATCCAACCACGATAGGCAACATCAAGAAGGCTGTTCGATCATATGGAAGTTTTTTTTTAAATACTTCCTGAAGTATATAAACAACTGCTCCTGCTGTTTAAATGAAGATTGACAAAATATTAAAACGGGTAAAGCTATAAAACTTTGTCATGCAGGGGTACAAATTTTATAGATCTATATTATTTAACAGCACAGTACATCATACCACTGCCTTTGAATACCAATCACTGTGTGCTCAGTACATCATACCACTGCCTTTGAATACCAATCACTGAGTGCTCAGTGGGTTGAATGGGGGAAAGAACATACATGTGTAGAAATAATTAAAACGAATCCCATGACCACTAGACCAATCAAAAAATAACAGGCATGTATTAATTTTTACCACTAGGCCCTGGGTAACAAAATAACAACAATATAGTTTGTGTACCTGTAACAAGTGTTGCTGACCCCTTGGAGAAGGCTTTTTTCTGACATTCCCGATATGCCTGGTAGTGCTGACAAATAAAGAAAATTATAAATTAAGTATTTTACGCACAGTATTTTGTGAGGTATTTTTATAGTATTTTCACATGTTTATTTGTTGGCCTATGTCCATTTAAAATGTAGGTCAGCTTAATTCTTCTGCTCCTGTGTCCAGGACAGAAGTTGTTACTGTTAGTATGAGATAGGAAACTCGCTGCCGCGGAACAATGTGGTTACTTGTTTCAAGGAACAGCAAGGTATTTTTAATGTACTTTCCCACAGAGCAGAATAAAACCAAGTAGACTACATGTATATAAAACGTATAAATGATTGCATTATTTTAATAATAAATACTAGTATGTGAACAATTTTGTTTTCATTTGAGACCATGTAGTCTGGTAGTTACATCTTTGCCAATAATAGACGGAATGGTACACCTTTGCTAGCGAAGATGTTAGCAATGCCAAAGCTATATTCATTGCTAATCAGTGACGGCGGGGCATTTTTTAAGTTGGGGGTGGGGGAGGGTGGTGCGGGGTCAATGATAAGGATCTTTATCATTCCTGAATTTCATTAAAAAAAAACACAAAATTTTAAGAAGTGGGGAGGGGGCATAGCACCCTCATCACGCTCCATCCCACCCCACCGGCTCCGATGGACCTGCTAATTTAACTGTTGACGTGTTGTGTCAACTCAGACAACTGTTGCGTTTTCTCATTTCTGTCAAACTGCCGTAATGCATTACCAAAGCTTTGGGTGTGCATGGTTTTTTGTGTCAACGCTTTTGACAATTACATTAACTATTAAATAACGTAATATGATACTATAACCCTACCGGAAAGGTTTCAGCATATGCTTGTGCAGCCTTTGCTTTTTCGATAGAGCGAGAGTGATCCATTTTGACAGTTGATATAAGGGAGGTCACTCTACACTGTTAGATATAAAATCGACACGTTCGCTGGAGGGGTTCTGTTCGGGTGCATTGATATCAATAAAATACACTAAAAAATATATATATATATATAAATCAGTGGATGGTGATCAGAATCTTAGGGATGGTGAGGCCAGTAGACGAGAGAAGGGAATGGAACATAAGTAAGAAAGTGTATTTAAATTAATGTAAAATGAGTGAGGATGGACGTAGATAATGGGAGTGGATAAAGTTTATGTTTTATGTTATATCCAAGCCGCGTGTATATATATATATACATCAGCTTTGTAAACGAGGCAAAACCTGGAAATAAACTATTTAAATTTTTTTTTAAAAAACAGTCGAAAACAAAAAGCTTCCACCAAGTTAAAACAAATAATCTCCGGTATGGTATAAACTATATATTACATATTAACATAGCAATACAGTAACTGCTTACACTATCAGTGACGGCGGGGATTAATTTAATTAATTAATACTATAATGTGGTCGTGGATATTTTGAAAATAAACCTACAACCCCTATCAAAATTAATAGACTCGCCCACCGAATTTTTTGAAAAAATAATGACGTCATCAGAGTGTAAAAAGTTCATAGCGGTCTATTTAGAAAGCTGCGTTGTTTATTGTTCACTTTATTGTATTGGTTCGTTTTGTTTACAGATAACTTAGGGGATAACCCTACTGTGTTTTCCGATTTGACGCGGTATAGGCTATCAATGGTTTTACTGTCGAAAATGTAGTTTTATTGACGACGCGATAGCGGAGAAATTTGTAACGGTAAAACCACCGATATGAACGAATGAGCTATATAGCTGATGACGTCATTGTTAAATGGGACCATGAAATTATCAATCAATTCTTTATATATGAATTACATAAAGAATTATACAATGTATAGGCCCTACTACAAATAAATAGTTCATTATTAGTGATTATTTTAACATAATACAAGATGTATTAATTCTAAAGTTCTAACAAATAATAGTGAAATAGTATGGGTAGACACACACACATGCTTTCTGTCTAATAGTTAAAATAATGTATCCCACGACTTTTTGTTTCATGATTGCCGTCGCCAAAAAGTCGTGGTTTACATCATTGTAACTATTTGTCTACGAGTAGCTGGTTATGTTAATTGAAGGTGCTTACTTCTTGCAATGGGGGATTAGTTAATATGCTGAAGGTTTAGTGATTTAATTTAAGTTGTAGCTTAAAAATAAGCGCAAACATAGGTAGAGTCGAGGGGCATGGCTAACTTTATTCGAAAAATCAGTCGAGCAGTTACGATTAGTTTTTTGCGGATCTCTTAACTATAGGAGGAACATTTTAAAAGGACAGAAAGAAGAATGGCGGATGTTGACATTCGTCTGGCTAGTGCACGTGGTAGAGAAAAATCAACACAACACGATGAAATCAGCAATCTCGTTACGCCGGGTGATGTTATAACAGCGGACACAGGTTTTATGAGGTATTAGTTCGTCGGTAATATCTTCCAACAGCCCGGTCAAATGCAATTCATTCCGTGTAATATGTATAGCCGAGCCACAGAATGAATTGCAGTTGACAACTTGAACTGACACCGAGTCGGACTGACTCAGTCTGAGACTCAGTTGACCGGGCTGTTGTACGATATTACCAAGTTTATTTGTTTAACAAAAAGTAAAGTTTGTTTTATTTAACGACGTCACTAGAAACACATCGATTATAAATCAGCGGTGTCAGACGCATGGTTATATTGACACATGGTCACAGAGGAAACCCACTGTTGCCGCTTCATGGGTTACTCTTACCGAAAATTGGCAAACGGTCTTTTATCCCATAGAGTGATAGACAGAATAGCACACACCACAGAATTTGATAAACCAGTTGGAAAATGGCCCATAAAATGTTTCGCTCTACGTAGAGAATCGATCCCTTGACCCATCCCGCCACAGGCAGACACTCTACCTTTGGACTACGTCCCACTGTTTTAATGCAAGTGCCACCCCCATCCATCCTGATATTTCAAACAAATTGCAAATAAATAACACGTTTTCAAACAGATTTATTTATGATATCTTGTATTTTGTTTCAAGTTCATGAATATTATCAGGGTTGGGGGAGGTGGGATGGAGAACAAGGGGTAATTGACCCCTCTGTCGAAAGTGATTGACAACCAGGCGTGTTCAATAATCGTGCGAGTTTGACAAGGTGCATGCACCTATTCGTGCGGCAGCCATTGTCTTAGACAATCTTTAAATATGTTGTCTAACCATGACAGTTGACTACATTGTTGTGAATGATGTGAATTTTCCAATTTTTTTAAAATTCTAGAAGCCCTATGGCATGTCAAATTTCTTGCATGTCTCCATATTTAAATGAAAAGGTATTATACTTAAATTTCGTGTTAAAAAACTTGTTCCTATTATTTTATCGGGTTATTCAATTGTACAAATACCGTAATAACAGCATTTTATTTATTTTTTCGTTCAACATTTGGTGATACAATATACATGTACGATTTTCACTTGTTCGATGACTGTGTACTAGATACTGTATTGTTGTGTGTTTTCTTGATTTCAGAGGACATGGCACGTACATGGATGATGAGAAGTTACAGGCCTGCGTAGCCGGTGTCGTACAGCATGTCAATAAACTCATCTCTGTGAAACCGCTCAAAACAAGGTAACTTGAGGATTTTGGTTTCAAAAGTTGTAATTGTTAGATGTCAATAAATTTCTTTCCTTACCAAAATCAATTTTTTAAAACAGTTTATTTACAAATAATTGCTATACAGCCATAAAAAATACATTACGTTTCCTGTCTGACACGTTTAAAAAAAAATATTGCAAGGGGAGACAAGTCATTTTAGCATTTTCTAAATTGCTGCAGACATGGTCAGGGTATGCACTTGGAATATTTTTTGACTGGCCAATCGGGCCACTCACAGCAACACTTTGACTCGCCCGTTCAACTTTTGAATGGCCCGTGACCGAATTTTGTTT
>JAUTCZ010013791.1:0-13290 GCA_032273805.1 Melanodrymia brightae | reverse complement strand
TAGACAGAATAGCACACAACACGGAATTTGATAAACCAGACGTGTTTCACTGGCTGGAACGGAAAATAGTCCATAAAAATGTTTTACGCTGTGGAGGATCGATTTCTCGACCCATCCCGCCACAGGCGGACACTCTTCCTCTGAGCTACGTCCCGCTCCGCCAATGCATGCAGTGATAATACCAGGCGTTCGCTAAAGTGAGCAAATCCTGCTCCAACCGGTGCCACCCGTCGTAAGCACTACCATATTGTTTGTCCGCTGTCTTTATCGTAACGATAAAAAAGCGTCAAACAGTTGAAAGTAAGGTATTGCATCAGACATCAGACACGCTCACGCACGCACACACCCACACACACACACACACGTTGAATAACCCAGATGTAATGTCCTGACCAAGTACGTCTTCATCTATAAGAACTAGATTGTGAACTAAATCATCGTGACTACAATCATGTGTATACACATACAAATTGCATATAGAATCAAATGGAGAACGCGTGTCTGTACAAGATGGAGCCCAACAGATATTTTGACAAATGTGTATTTAATGATCAAGTTTGACGGATGCAAACTATATAGCATATAATTTATGCACATCAAGATTTAGTAATTCTAAAATGCTGCATGTAAGGAACAGGCATATGGTGGAATACTCCCGCCTGTATCCTCAATGCATCTGTTATTTATATTTGAAGATGAGAGCGGAGTGGATTTATTGCTGCTGTGCGCGTGATGAAGCACGTTGTTCCCGGGATGTGCTGACGCGCATTGTACGCATGCTACTTATCTCGATCCAATCTTTAATAGCTTGAGGAGCACACCAATTATTCGTTTGCACATACATGTAGTAATAATAAACGGGATGGGCATGGTCACTGCGTGGTTCAACTCTACATACAAGTTTATATTAGCAGACGACTGCTGCTGGATTGACTTTTTATCGAAGCAGATCAATGCGTTCTGTCCAGGACAGAAGTTAGTGTTAGTATGATAGAGGAAACCTGCTACTCTTAATGAGTAGCAAGGGATCTGTATATATGCACTTTCCCACAGACCACTGTATGGTCAAAGATTAAGAGAATCTTATAAAATAGCGTTGTTCAAATTAACAGTAGGTTACCTTGAAGATAACTGTATTGATAATTCTCTTTTAAGGCGACCTCTAGGCCTACACGATAGATAGTCTGCAACGATGCTGCAAATAGGTTGATAGGCCACACTCGACTGCATAACGGAGATAGCATCGGACATAACAGATAACGCAGAATCGTGTAAGTAGTGTTACGTGCGTTCTACACTCGCTTGAACCGCCCAATAAAAGACAGATAAACGGCTTGCTGAATTCCTAATTCTTTATTACATCAATTTTCCGCCATGCAGTTTTGCACACAAGCATCGCATCTGCAGATCTTCGCGTGTACTACTTATACCTGGATTTATCCGGTAACCGCTTCTTCTGTAACAACATGTTCTTGTGGAACCAAGGCAGTGGCACATGAACTTTAAAGGCTTACAGACGGACGGACGGGCTGACTGACTTACGGACGCACAGACAGACAGACACACAGACACACAGGCAGACACACAGGCAGACACACAGACAGACACACACACAGACAGACACACACACACACACACACATAGACAGATAGACAGTCAGATATACAGCCAGACAGGATAATTACAGACCGTTTTGATAAAGTATTTGCACTTTTCCCTTATGAAACTCTAAATGGGCATCATGACGCTTATTGCTATTAGCATACCATGTGAGAAAGCTAAATAAACTCACGTCTATGGAAACGGTAGATCCGTCATTCATTGCTGTAAGAACGAATTGTAAATCTGACACGGAAAAACATTGGCTCAAAGTGTTTAATTTCCCGAGTGTTGGTCTTTAATTATTTTCTAAACATGCAGAGTCATATTTAAATATCAACGGTGGATCCAAGGAAGAACTTAGGACAAGTCCATCCACCCTCCCCACTCCTCCCACCCCCCCCCCCCCCTACCCAAACCTAAGATAATATTCTCTTTTGCTTTTGGTGAATTTCATCATGACCAGGCTTCTGAAGTTATATCATTATAGAGCTGAAAATGTTTTACTCCTATAGTAATATATACGATCAGTTATACCAATAAATGTGATAAATATGCATAAAAAGCAATGAATCCTTTGAAACCAAATATACCCTAATATATATGAGTGATGAAGTATATTTGCATTGAAGGGATTTAGCGCTTTTCAAAGGACATTTATCACTTCTATTGGTATCACTACGACCGTACAGATACGAGTGGGAATAAATCATGTTTCAGCCCTATCTTCATATAACTTCAGACATCTGTTGATCATGTAACAAATAATTTTTTGTTAGTGTGCCTTTTTTTATTAATGTATCCCTTTGCACTTTTGTAGTAAACTTGGTCCCCGTCCTAGAATATTTGCTGGGCTACCACAGGAATTCAGGATATGGTTTTGTCGTATGGTACATGCATGTTTAACCAAATACAGGTAGTTGAGTTTAAAACGATGGGATGGCCAGACAGGAATAACAGCACCCCTAGATACTTGACCAGCTATAACTAGCTTGGCGATTGGTAAACACTGACAAGCAGACGACACCTCGACAAATGCCGCGCAAAATGTCCACGTCATTCAAACCCAAGTGGACACCCTTTTAGAGAGTGTTCGTTTACCTACCCTGGTCAGCTTACAAAGCAAGCTCGCCTTCATTATCAAGTCAATTTTCCGTCCTAGAGGGGGTATCAGTATTTATCAACGCGTTCTGGCGCTCCTAGTAAATCCATTTATCCTCAACACACAAAACTGCCAGGGCTTCTCTGAAACCCATATACAATCACTAAAACCGTATTAAACCCATCCCAGGCTTTATTGCTTAGTAACAATGCGATCTCAACTTCTTTCAGGCAAATATTAATTTCTATCAACACGCCAAGCGATGTCCATTCTACTCGTGTCTCGTGTTTTTCGTCGCGTCTACTTGAAATGGCTCTTCAGTGTATGGCCTTGATAGCGCAGGACATCGGTAAACCAACAGATGCCGCGCGAGTCAGTTTATAACTGATATTCATCTCTAAATCCAACAATAAGCCGAACAAACAACTGACCAGGACATGTCGAGTTCTTGTCAATCAAGACCGCGGACCAAAGTGATATTTGTGTCGAGTGTTTGAAGACGAATCCTCCCAGATGCCAATTGTCAGCTGATGCCGGCGGAATAGCATGCATGTACCTAGAGACAATAATGTCACCCTGAATTCTGTTATGTTTTGTTCATTCAGGCGTCACCAAGACAAAAAAAGTCGAAGGTTACATTATTTTAACTGACTCGCTGCATTAGTTTTAGGTGCTTTGATCTGTTAAGCTCAATACAACAGTTAAACGTTTATAGTCCTTACCATTGAAAAACGCATACTATTGAATAACTACACCTATACCTTCACAGAAGAACAAAGAATGCACAAGCACGTAACACTTTAAAATATCAACCACAAACCTGAGAAAATGTGGTAGAGGATAGTTGTAGAAGAAATGTAGGATGCGTAGAGGGAGCGAGAATTACTGATAAATTTAGACAAAGTTAGATGTCAAGTGACGGCATTGAAGTCGAACTTACGTTTGAAATGTTAACGTGGATATATGTATTCGCATTAATTTTGTAATGTATACATCATATACGATAGTCAAATAGTTTATGTATGTGAGGACAGCTGCAAATAACGTCCAAGAATTCTTTTCTCAAAATCGAAACAGGCGTGCCACCATGAATCAATGGCACCGATAGATTGGTTAGCACCTTGCAGACGGTGACAACAATTATTGGCCATATAATAGACATTACACATTAAAAGTACAATTTAAAAGTACATGCCGTGTATAGCTATGTAATGAGATGAAATCACGAATGTATTTGTAGTGTGATTTAATGTTCATTCGGCGAAAACGATCAACGCAACTGCAATCATTTATACGTGTCCCGATTCCATTCAATAAATGTTTAGAGAATTGAGGACAGACTTGAATACCACGGCTGGCTGGATCGAGAAATACTAGCTTCCATTTGACGCCTACGAATGACATTGATCAGCGGTTTGTTAGTAATAGCCCCAATACAGCAACATCTATCACTAGTTTGACCGCATACCAGACCTCGCCTCAATCAGCGACAATTTCCTTTATTGTACAAAACAGCACTTTTTAAGATAAAAATCTCTGCGGGAAGATTAGAATGAGAAAAGTGAGAAGCGTGAACTTGCTTTCGTGTCGATAATGAAGAAATGTCATGTCCATAACCATAAGGAGGTTGATGCTCCTCGTAAAGGCATGCAGAATGAGAATTAACCGTCGCGACTCAATGATACAAACAGTTGACCATCAGACTACATTTACAACTGATGCTTGTCTACGGTGTATGTGATAGACAAATGAAAACACTTTATTACACCGCAGTTATACAGATTTGTTCATCTCCCACAAAGTAAAGACGATCTTGACGTCTCGATTTTTTGCAGCTTCAACGCCACGTGACCAAGCTGGCGTTGACCAAGCTTCGATTATAGAAAATTACCATAATTATATATAGACGGTATTTCTATCTGTTCATGCTGGTACCAAATGTCCAGGAGTAACAGCGTAATATAGTATGCTACTTCATGTCAATGCGTTCATATTCATTCAACAGGCACAAATCGGATGTATTTTGTCTTTAACTCTCACGGAACACGCACGGAAGATATACACCCACTTAAAACAGAGTACCAACACCATTGTTAAGGGGCATTCGAACAATATCGTCGCCAACGCCGAGATGGACAATAAGCCCTCGAAAGCCTTCCTATCCATGACAGGTACAATGACAAACCCAGTTGGAGACCTGACAAATTGGAGCAGTCAGCTCTGATGGACACATTCCCTATTGATCACTGTACTCGTAGTAAAACATACACATTCTGGACTCTTGAGTTTACAAGAGTGCGTCCAACAAGACAATGGTAGGATATGCCACTTCATCAAGCCAACTGGAAGGTAGATCCTCTCAAGTGACTAATTACACTCAGCATCTTAATGCCTGTGCCTCGGGGTCATCGTCTGTCTGTGTAATCCGCAACAGGACGAAAGAGTCTCGTAATTCGACGATTTCGCTCGCTTCTCATTGACAATCAAGAGCCGGAAGATCTCGAATGCTTCCTTTGTGATTGGCTTATTATAAACATCTGATTGTGCATGCGGTTTTGATTTTACCACATGCAACATAGTAAGTGCGAAGCCATAGCATTTCACGCTTCATTCACACCTGCCGCGAAACAAAACCTCTTAGGGCAGAAAGTCTCGACTGCGGGTCACATGGGGCAGCAGACGACACACGAGGGCCGCGAGCAGACGACAGTTAGTTAACGTCCAGTGTTAATAGTTAAAGATAAAGTTGGTTTGTTTAACGACACCACTGGAGAACATTGAGTAATAATGATCGACTATTGGATGTCAAACATACGGTTATGTCGGCACATGGTCTCAAATGAAACATGCTGCTGCATGGCACATAGGCTACTCTTCCTGATTAGCAGAAAGGAATCTATAAGTGCAGTTAATATCCACAGACAGGATAGCTCATACAGTCGTGGAACACTTGTTGGGACGGGAAATAGCCGAGGAGGATCGATTGTTCTATCTCAAACTGATGATCTTGCATAATACGCGTTTTTAAATAAAACTATAGTCATTATGATGTCTCGCTGCTTCTGTGGCCATTGTCTGTGCATTTGTTTCTCTCCCTATTTGTTATTTCTGTCTTATATTACATAATTTGGAATTGAGTTTAGTTGTTCAGAATCTGAAAGATTCTGTCTCTGGTTATTGGATGAGTCGTGAGAGATGGAAATAATTATGTTTAACGAGATTTGCCCGGGAAACATTTAGGATAAAGTAGGGGAACTGTGAGGAGATATCATACCGGTAAGCATTGCACTGGTCATGACGTCAAATAACTCCGAGAAGAGAGGTCGGCAAAATGTATATAACCCCCAGCGTCATTCAAACACAATCAGATTATTACCAATACTAACAGCACGTAACTAGCTATTTCTTCTGTTAAACTTCCTACGAGCGTGTAAATGTTTTTAACTCTTTCTGTCCTGCCCATTTTACGTGTCAACAAAAGTCTTGCCCGTTCACTCTTTTGTCTAGAATTGTCAACACAATCCCACCTTGAGAAACAAGCTAACATGAAGCGGTCGCACATTTATCCAATATTTGTTCTACACGAACTTATTGTTCCAAGGAAATTGATATTGACGATTTTCGGGGCTATAGCGACATTATTAGGTCCTAAACGTGCTGAATGCATACATTTACAGTCAATCTCTGTTAAAGTGATGTTCAAGTTTGGATACTATAACTTACAAACATTATATACTAGTATTTCGTGTTCTCTATAACCGTGTATAATTGACAGTAGCTGGTAGAGATTATACTAGTCACTTCACAAAATGCTCCCAAAAATGTAATTTTGTGAAACAACTTGTCTGATTTGCCATTAATATAAAGATAAAAGTTTGTTTGTTTAACGACACCACTGGAACACATTGATTATTAATCAGCGGTTATTGGATGTCCAACGCTCGGTTATATCCACACTTGGTCACAGAGGAAACCCGCTGTCGCCATATAGGCTACTCTTCTTCGATTAGCAGCAAAGGATCTTTTATGTGCACTTTTACAGGATAGATTACACCACGGCCTTTGAGGGGCCATGAATAATATGAAATGACTCATATACATGCCGCGGCTCCTACTTACTTTTACTACAATTTTGGCGTGAGACGTGATTAAGTGAACCACGCAGTCGCAAGAGTGACCAGTGACCACCTCATTGAAAGTTGTGGGTGATATGGATACGGAGACGGCGCCGGCATGTTACATCTTAATGACCTTTCATAAAGGGTTATACGATAAGTTTGAACTTTGAAAATGAAACCCAGATGCAGTTAATGAAACGGTCAATAATATCTTAGTGGTCAGTTCACACAGCACATAGTTATATCTCAAAATCCTTAGGACCTAGACATTTTACAAAAATTAATCATGCCTACTTATCAACATTGTAGTATGTAAGTTGGTGGTATTGATGGGTCTATGTTGAGGATATTGGTGTAATGGTCTATGTTAGGGGTATTGGTCTATGTTGTGGGTATTAGTCTATTCTGAGTATTACGGATACGGATACGGAATAAAAATGTACGTGCCTATATCCAATTACGGTTCAAGTACGCTGTCCTGAGTACGAAATCCAGGAGGCTGGATTGCCTGTCCAGAACAGATCTGAGTATTGGTATACATGTATATTGGATTAAGTACTGGTCTATATTCAGCTAGGATATACTGGTTTGTTAGGTGTATAGATCCGTGCCGTGGGTAATGATCTCTGACCAACATAGAACAATGATACGCGTATTAATTAGTGTTAAAAGTATTATATGAATAAAGATGAAATGTTTTCAACTTACAGTCTTTCCATGCCCACGAGATCGTCAAATGCTCCCTTGTCAATAGTATGTATGTGATTATCCAATAGTTGACTGCGAATAAAATCAATGTAATAAATAGTCAATGGCATGGTTGTTTAAAAATATATTAAATATCTATTGAATAATGTATGACACTGAATAAAATGGTACCATTATAAAATGAAAATGATTGAAGTCTTTATTAATACAACATAATGTAGGCATGCGTTCATTCATTTTTTAAATAGACTGATAAATAAATAATTATATACATGTATCTATAAAAGCTTTGGATACACTTTCCTATAAGCGAATAAAAACATTTATAATCAAGAGGTAGTCTTTTAAAAGAATTATGATCGCTTAACACAGCTATGTGATTCCCGTTTGTTAAAATTCATTTTGAAAAAGTCTGATGACTTTTGACAGATATTGTGATCGGCTAACTAAATTGACTGTTAGATCACAAGTCTCCAATTTTACGAGATACTTACAGTATTCTCAGATTTCTCATCGACTCGAAGTCCGACCGTATGATGACGGTCAGGTTATTCCCCTGCAGATCTCTGAAAAGAAAACAAATCGCTGTTACGTTAGTATGTAAGCAGTAAAATAATGTACCTGTAGCTTTATTAGCGACAGAGAACGAGTAAGTCGAACCTTTGAAGCTAAATTGGAGATTTGAATATACGTTACTGCCTTCATTCTACATTGGAGATTTGAATATACGTTACTGCCTTCATTCTACATTGGAGATTTGAATCCACATTTATTTTGAATACACATTGGAGAAATCGAATCTTCATTGGGGATTTGAATCTACATTGCAGATTTGGATCTACATTGCAGCTTTAAATCTTCATTGTAGATTTGAATCTAAATTGGGGATTTGATGAAGCGTTAAGTCTACATTGGAGATGTTAATGAAAATTGCAGCTTTCAATCGACATTGCTGCTTTGGATCTACATTCACAGCTTTAAATATACTTCGGAGATTTGTATGTTCACGTTAATTAAAAATACAATAAGTTGAAAACTAACTTTTCTATTACACACGCACACAAAATCCTAACATATTATATGTACCAGGTTATTGCATTCAGACGAAACACATGTTTATGCAGTTTTAATCAGTTTTAGCTGTGATATATTTAGTTTATACAATATAATCTTTTGCCCTATATTATTTTTTTAGTTTCATTGGTATTAAAATTATACATTGATTTTATTTATTCTATGTATCACCTGTATGTTTACCTAAACACAATTCGTGAGGTGTCGTTAATCGTTCGTTCGTTCGTTCTCGTTCGTTCGTTCGTTCATTCATTCATTCATTCAAGTATAAATTAATTAATTCATTCATTAATTCATTCATTCATTCATTCATTCATTCGTTTGTTCGTTCGTTCAGTTATTCATTGCATGCAGGTGTTTACTGATATACAGGTATACTGGTAACGATATAGAGTCATGTGCACTTATATACTGCTTTATGAGTATTTTATCTTGTCAGTATTATCAAGATGATATTTTTAAGTATGCAGCAGGATTCTGATTCTGTATAAAGCATCACTTCGAGTGGATCAAGTACTCTTCACTTTGGTCATCTGAAATGCTTTTACCATCAGCGGGATACCATTCCTGACTGACAACAACGTGCATCTTTTCTGCCGTGTATTTTATAATCTACGATGTCAAAAAGCTGAGGCACACCAGCTTGTTCTCGAGAGCACCCACCACGTGTTGGTAGATAAAGAACTATAGGTAACGTGTTTTATACATTTAGATGTATGGCACCAGACAGAGTTGAAAGGATATTACGACAAAGTAGAGATGCCATGTACTCGCGAATCACAGCGAAAGCGGTTTGATATCTATAGTAGTGTTAGCGAAAGTGAACGTATCCTGCCCCACCCGTGGCAGCCATCGTAAGCACAGTAATTTTGTTTATTGTTTTCATCGAAGCAGCGAAAAAAGCGTGAAACAGGTCAAAGTAGTGTAGTGCATCACACAGCATCTGTGTCAATTATGTTCCGTTACGTTAGGTGTGTTTTTCTTGAATATTGCTGTACAATTAAATTATAACAATTTTACTAATCCATTGGTAGCTTACTAGTATAACCAATTTAAACTATGATATTTTAATTATGGGGAGATATCTTGAGAAAAGTTGGAAACAAGTGTATTGCCATCAACAACATAACAGAATTACTAAAGACATCTCTATTCTAAATACTTAGTGGATCAATGAAAGGAAATGAATGGATGTTTAACGACACCCCAGCACGAAAATACATCGGCTATTGGATGTCAAACAAAGGTAAATGAATGGAACAAGGCAGAGTACCACAAACTAAATATGACTTTAAATTCGTTCTTTATAACACAAAAAAAGAACATCTACATGTATACGATTGTCGTAAAAATTGGTGAATGATTTTCAAAACATCTCTATAGCTTGCAATTTCTCAGACTGTGGTATTTTTCTAAAATATATATATATAGACAAAACTCGGGTTTATGTTGTTCAAACAATCAAAAGCAAAATGGCTTGACGCAGTAATGGGTCTCATATATAGTAGAAGAAGTAGAAAGATATTGACTGTCTGTGATATTTCGTAGCATCACGTATGGTTTCTTGCTATTCCCGGTTTACAGTTCCTCTGGCAGTTATAGATCGTTCATCAGCTGTGAAACTCGAATCTGAGAACAAGTTGTTTGGAATCACCGTTGACAGTTAGCGCGCTGAAAGGTATGTAGATCCCTATACAGCTGGCAGTAGAGTGCACAAAGATGCATGTGCGAGAGTGCGAACCGATGTAAACATGTTCTCGGACAGGTAGCGGTATATAAAGGTTATTCGAAGTCACGTTGCTGGATCAATAAACATCAAAACCAGTAACATAATTATGGTCAACAGCGTATCTAAAAAAAAGGCAGTCGAAAGAATATTCTGATAATGTGGAGATGGCATTCGCTCACAAATCGCAGCCGAAGTAGTGATGATACATGTTCGCGAAAGACCAGTATATCCTGCCGCACCAGTGACACGTGCAATTTATTTTGTCTGAAAACGATTGTATAGCAGATCATAGTAGGGTATATTGCATCATACATCATCTATTTTATAGTTATACGCTGTCATCAAATATCCCTAAAACATTTTGAAAGTGTCATGAGAACATGCACGCTATACCTCTGATGAAACACCGTTTGAGCCACGGAGACATGGTTTTGCTTAATATAGTGAACATGCAAAACAGTATCTTAGTATTTGTGATCATTATGTACACATGATATGCTGAAGTAGATACATGTTGATATACATAATGAATAAATTGACTATTGAAAGTTTGAAGTGATCTTTTTATCGTACCGTTCAGCTGTGTGTATAATCCTGCCATTTTGAATCTGTACATGCAAAGATCAACTCTGATGGTGGGTAAATCATTGGAAAGTGATGTGCTATCACATATTGTTTTAAATGTAAGATCACCAATATAGCATAAATTTAAATTATACGTTTTGGTCAGATTCCTTTGTTACATGCTTTATGGACAGATTCAATACATGATCATCAACGTTTGGGTTTCTAAATGTTGAGAATCATTCTGAATATTAAATGGGTGATACAAACGACTTGGGGAGAAAGAGTTGGGGTCATTGCGTCACGTAAACCATTGGATATTACAGCTATTTAGTGTCAAGGAAAAATAATTAAGTTTGTCCTTGTATAAATGAATGGCTTTCACGTATATACTAATGAAATGTAAGTTCTCTTTCTATGCTCTCTACAATGCAAGTGTGCGCAATAAACTGTTATTCTCTTTCTAACACAAATCTTCTGAGTCTCATACACACCAACAATACTTGTGATTTAGCCAGAGCACCAAACGAGTGAAGGCAACCACTGTTACAGTTCAATAACATTCCATAAAGCATTGAACACATGCAGAGAAAAAAAATCTATGCAGTTATAATAAATTGTAACGAAATTAAAATGTAACTCTCAAGGAATGTCAATATACAGTATGGAATGACGCGTGTGAGTACTTGACCGACACAAAGGGTGTACGATTTCCTTTTTCATATTTGTATGATTTCATATTTCAATTTCCTTGCAGCAAGCAAGTGTATGAATGGGTAATACCGTCAGTCGGAGAGTGCGTGTGCGTGTCAGGCCCGTAGACAATGGGGGTCGATCGACCCCACTACCGGTGACTTTTTATTGTTTTCAATATTCTTTTTTTTTATATCACGCCCTCGTGTGAGACACTTGGTGTCTCACTATAAGCCTAAACGACCTACCCCTCTCACAATCCTGGCTACGGGCCTGCCGCGTGTTCGTGTGTGGTTAGCTTACTGACTGCATTAGATTTAGGTGCCTTGTCCACTAAAGGTTTAGACAGTCCGCCTTGGGTACGGTCCGCCATCAAACGTTGGGACCCAATGCCGAGACTGTACCCAAGGCGAGGTGGTTATCCTGAACAACATGTGGATTATATAGAGAATACAACATGATTGACCGTAAGATATCATTTATCTTGCAACGAGTATGTCGAAACGTTTCGCTCGTTGTATACGTTTTTAAACAATGAGTTGCAAAATAATTGATATCCAATGGACACGAGTGTAGTATTCCATTTCTTATATACTAAAAAACGTTGTTTTGTTTCCTTCCAACTACAAATAATTCGATCTTCGTTAAAGGCCTAGACTGGACTTCAACGTGGCCTTGTTTAATCAGCTTACATAACTTGATTACTCATGTCATCACCTCTTGCTATTAAATTTCAGTCAATCTATTTTAACAGAATGGTATTTAGTGGAGCTCTCAGATAGCATAGGCCATTTTCTAGTCTGTTTACACTGTCAGACAGATAAATTATAATAATAGTCTGAACACTGTAAAGCACAGAAGAGAGATCCTCTGATATCGGAAATAGTGAAACTATTTCATCAGTTTAAACATTTCTGATCATTGCAAGCTTTAACAATACCAGCCACAAAGGCATTAAAATTATGTCAATATTAAAAGCTCTAACCATAAAAACTCACATGACATTAAACTTGTTTAAATATCACAAGCTCTATAAAACATACCAACTACCAAGCAGACATGCGGATTCCTCCTCCACGTTGTAAAGGCCGATAACCAAATTGATACATCAAAGGTTGTCAAATGATGGGATAAGCCCATTACGTGGCATTTATAATCCTGGTGCGACTTGAAGTGTCTACCCCAACCCCCCCCCCACCCCCCCCCCCCCACCCTATATGTTGTTACATTCTCCATTGATGTTATAATACGTACACCTTTCACATAAAATGTAGTTTCTTTTCTTTTAGAGTTAAGTGTTTAGTAACTGATGAGCTGAATAAAGAATTGAATTGGCCTGTTTAATGTGAACTATAGTAGTTTTTACACAGCATCGTTTGAATCTGTTATTTACAATGCAGCGTACGAACATAAATTTGTGTTTTACAATAAACGTAAAATATATGTGTGAGTTTTATTATCTTGTCAGATGTTCTTGTGAGACGTGCAGCTGGTTGACACAAATTGATCACCCGTTTATCATCAGCGTAACAAAGAACCAGTTAATGATGTAACCTATTGGATGCAGGCGCTTGACCAGCTTCGTGGAGTTCACCTTTCTTACTTTCATATGATAAAGTAAAGTTAGTTTTATTTAACGACGCCACTAGAAACACATCGATTATAAATCAGCGGTTATTGGACGTCAGACGCATGGTTATATT
>JAUTCZ010013680.1:0-13292 GCA_032273805.1 Melanodrymia brightae | reverse complement strand
TGGCATCGAATGTCCTGGTTTGGCGAAGTTGTGGACACTTGAGTAGAATGTGTTCTATTGTCTCATCTTCTTCATTGGATCATCTGCCTCTTCTGTTAACATGTATTCAACAGTAATACAAATGCTTTGTAAGAACTAATTAGAATACTAGCAGCACTCCTCATTCATTTTGTTTCAGTACTACAGCACTGAGTGTAAAAAATACCTGTAATGCTTGATTCCACATGTTTAGACTTCTTCGGTTACAGTTAATTTCATTTGAAGTTCATGGCCTAAAACAAATGTATTATTTTCCTATGTGTAAGCCCATGCATTAAAAAAAGATGGGGACTTAGGTATGTGCATTAACAGTACCCTGTCAGTCCAACCTCTGCAGCAACCACTGATCCATGACTAGTACATCAAAGGTTGTGGTTTGTGTTATCCTGTCTGTGAAAGTGTATAATTATAAAAACCAACTGAAGTTGGGTGTATAATATTATAGTATTTGCTTCATCTTTCCTAATCGTTTCCAGATCATGTGTCCTATACTATATCATGTAGGGTCATATAGAGAAGACAGTGCGTCGTGCACACCAAAAGTAGGTCACTATGACCTATATCTTGAACTCTGACCTCCATAGAATAAATCTAGATTTCCACAGCATATCACCTAAACTAATTACATGTATTATATAATTGATATATAGGGTGATCAAATTATGTGTGTGGGTACATGTAGTGAAGGTGGTGAGTCGAACACCAAAGATATGTCACTGTGATCTATAAACACAAGCAGAACATTACCATATAGGGTCATCAAACTTTGTGTGTGTATATATGCAGGGAAAATAGGGTATCTGCTTCAAGTTACATCAAGTTATAATTATGAATTTATATATTTTGTAAGTTGATCCATATTATTTCTATAGTAACTTGGCCTCTATTCACAAATGTTGCATCCATGCATGAAACTAATATGGTATAGTCAGTCTATTAGCTTAAACTTAAATATCAGTTTGTCAGTTTGAGTTTATAACCCAATGATTTTAAATTAGTGTATTAAAAAAGTGTTTTATTAAATTGAATTATCATTTATAATGTGTATACATACCTTCACAGTCAATGTATGTTTATTTAACCAATTATTTAGGCATAAAAGTCACCATCTTTGTTTGTAAACAAGTGATCAACCCAACTTGTTTACGGAAACTATACATGTACGTGAAACGTGCGCAGACTTACAGGACATGGGTGTACTTATCTTGTGATTTGCAAACAAAATGTTTTAATTCTTTCAGTCAAGCTGACATGGACAAAAGTAGAAATACAAGGTCCACCGCCAACATCTCGCCTCGACTTTGCTATGTGTATGATCACACTAAAACACGACGAAAGTCTGTCGGAAGACAGTGATATAGCAAGTACAAGTCAACATGCCAAGGAGGTTCTGGACCAAGAATTGAAACCAGGCAGTGCAAGCTCACGAGACAGTCGACAGGACATTAGCAGAGGTAGGAGTTTAGTTCATTCTTATCCCATTACAAGCAAACGACTTAAGCAGAGGTAGGCATTTAGTTCATTCTTATACCATTACAAGCAAACGACTTAAGCAGAGGTAGGAGTTTAGTTCATTCTTATACCATTACAAGCAAACGACTTAAGCAGAGGTAGGAGAATTAACGAGAAATCATTAGATAACGTCTAGGACTTCAGGATACAATGCAGTAGAATTCCGATGAATTCTCATAGCACATTACATGCAACAGGATTTCAGCAGAGCAAGAAAAGGTATATTGCTTTCGAAAATATTATTCATAGCAAATGATATTCCATTTCTGCATAAAATATTTAAATGTAGACATACATATAATTTATCATTCCAGAATCATCAAGTGTTGAAGATTTCTCACCAGAAAGCTATCAAGACCAGAGCCAACCTCTTGCCGAGGAAGGTGCAGATGATTCTGTTGCAGTAAAACAGAGAGCGGGTGCGGTGGATCAACTGAGGACTTTAAAAGTCTGTCTCATTAATGGGGGAATGGACACACAAGGGGAGATTTTTGACGATACTCTCGTACTACTTTTAGAACAAACATAGGAAAAACCATTAGCCAAAAGATGGATGGGAATGATTGAGACATTCATATTATCTTTGTAGATTGTCTTAGACTGAAACAGGTTTCCTTAGTAATTAATGGACAAGCTATGGCTTCTGGCTAGACAATAGAAGCGCTAGTTTTCAGGTAAATAGACTACCAAATATAGAAATCAATAAGTTTAACGTATATAGAAATTGTTTTGCAATGCCCATCAGTGTACATGGTATGTATTCATCAGTGTCTGTGAAAGCATTAATTTAGATGCGGTTTTTTTATAGTTTTATGAAGATTTATTTAGACCGGTATGTTCCAAAATATCAGTTTGGAATGTTTTATTTTTGTATAGAAATTCAAGATGTCAGGTTGGCAAATTTTTCTTTAATTATTTGGTGAATATTCTTAAAAAATGACGGATGGTTGCAGTTTTAGAAAGTGTATAATTTAAGATGGCTGCTGTGAGCCATAAAAAAAAGAAAGAAGTACAAACTTGTAATTATAGTTATATGAAAAGTAAGATAGCCGAGGTGGTGGTGGTGTAAAACTGAAGAGCGTTGTGCTGAGGTAAATATAAATAAGCAACCAACAGCTTCGTAGATGTCACAGCTACACGTACATGTATTAACCCCAGATGTGCCAAAATCCAATTCACATAAACTAAAAACTAATGTAACCACAGGGTTCGCACAGGTCATTTAAGTATTAAAAAGTGCTTACATTTTTGAATTTTCAAGGCCTTGAAAACGAGATTTCCTTAGAACTTCTATTATAGTAATATTTAGGTATTTTTGACATCTATTGCAACTTAAAATATTCCAAAATGAAATTTAAACTTTGTGAGTAGCATCATTTATCTTTTTGGGGCAATTATCACATTTTCTCGATACTAATTTGCAGTTTTTTGTTGACCGATCTTGAGGCATTTGCTGTTTTCACTACTACACCAATCTCCCAGATCACTCACACTTGTGTCACACCGAATCAGGAACTCTCAATAGAATACCTTTCTATTGAAAGCTTTACTTGGAATTGTTTCATCTCAATAGATTACTACATCAACTTTTAGTAACTCTTAAATTTAATAAGTAGCTGCTGAGAATTCTGGAGCAAACAGAACTGGTATCAAGGACTGTAAATAGCTTCTTTGCCACCAATGAGAGTGTTGACCAACTTATGTGTAGCTTTGTGCAATCAAAAAACTATTCAAGATATGTGGATTACAATTAACATAGCGACATGATGTTAAATGATTAATAGGTGGCATTTAAGTCTAAAGATATTGGAAAAAGTTGCTAGATCTGTGTGAACCCTGCAACCACTTTAATACTACATGCAAGGACAATTCGATTTCTGGCATAGAAATGATATAGTAGCTGGTGAAGTTATATTAAATATTGATTTAATTGATTTTATTAATCAAAATGTTTGTTGCACTCAATACTTATATTTTATATTTACAAATTTATTAAAGCTTCTTATGAAATTTGACTTATATTGTATAAAGTGATGTGTATGATATTAGCTTCTGCCTGTTATGGTTAAACTTTCATTTTAAAGCTGTGATCTCATTACTCCATTTCAAATGTCCTGGGGCCATGTTCCCGAAGCTATCGTTATGCCCAACGATATCGTCAACAAAAAGTTGATGATCTCGAAGGTGTCTGTATGGACTTCGTTACCCTACAACCGCTCCAACCCGGTTGTTACCGAATCGTTCATTGCCAATACAGCATTTAAATTGGTCATAGCGATGGTGAAACTACACCTTTGGCTAACTGTCGCTCTCTATATTGTTATGTGTCGTTGGCATGGTTTTGCAATGTCGGTATAGCATAACTACCGACATATTCGAGAACATGGCCCCTGATCAATTGTCAGCTTTTAATTGTCCATTTCTAATAAGATATAAAGTTTGTATCTGTCCTCATTTTAAGTTTATAACCTTAGTGTAAATACAGGTGAGCTTACAATGTCAAATAAGTGGGGCAAAATACATTAATATATCAAATAAACTAAGCAAGTTGGTTCTAAAAGCATTAAAAAAAAAGACAAGTCGTGAAACCCAAAAATACAATACATTTTATTACATTTTCAGATTATGTACAATTGTATACTGACGATTCTATGTTGCAGTAATGTTACAAAAGATAAACAAATAAAAATGATGAGTGAAAAATACTTAACAAAAATGGCATCCAAAAGCCAACGTTAATAATTTACTTATAATATTTGCAACTTGAGGTAGAGAGCACCATTCAGTCAACAACATATACAACATATTCTCAGTCATTAAACCACTCATACAAAATGGATATGGTCCTAGTTCCGATATATAATGCCTCATCTTTAATAATATATTATACTGCAAAATCTGAACAAGTCTTGAGCTTTTATTGAAAAAGGATCAAACACAACCCAAAACTAAAACAATTTTGTTCAGAGAAAGCATATCTGGTTATATTAATATAGACCCAATAAAAGATTTATTTCCAACTATATCAAATTAAATGATAAATGTATTTTAAAAAGCATTGAACCCCACACACCCAAGAACCAACATACCACTTGCACATTAATATAGACCTATTCTTAAGGGGAACAAATGGTGTTTTGACTTATGTCATCGATGAGTTTCTTCACACACAATTCCTTTCATTCACTGTAATCCCTATTTAACAGTGTTTACTGGTATAATTATTCCGCTTGTTATCGGTAAACCAAACCATTTTCTTCTGTTTTTTATGCAAGCATAAAATGTTTATGGATCCTTTAATCGTGCGTTACAAAATACTATTCAGATGCCTGAGTGAAGTTTGCACAAGTATACTAATTTACAAATACACACCCATGTACACGTGTATATATCTAGTACTTGTAGATCACCTAAGCAAAGATAACAGTACGAGACACCAAATTATGTACGCTAACAGTAGTATACCAGTGATTAGGGGTGATTATTGGGGCCCATACAACTATTGCAATACTATTGCAAAATTGAAGAACTATTGCGATACTATTGCAATAGTATCATTAGTAAGTATCAAGATTCATGAATAACTATAAAATATTTTAGTTGCTCTAACTGTTGAATTTATGTTCAACATCTATTTATTTGTACGTAATACGTATTATTAGATTGGATTCAGATTTGACATTTCGTACAGTCTCAAATACTCATAAAGTTACAACCCTACCGGTGATCATACTTTGGTTATGCAGCACTCGTACATAATAAGCATTGAGGTTTCAAATATAACAACTACTGAAACTGAATTTACAGCAACATTAAAAAGGTAAAATACACAACCAAGATACATACACAATCCTTAAATATAAAATAGCACTTTTCATCATGGTCACTTTTCATTCAAATCCATGTCAATTAATCCTAGTAAACTAAAACATTTATAGTCCATGAGCTTGTCAATTTAGATAGGCTTCGTGGTAATATAGTACATATTTTTAAAAATGTAACTAGTCAAAACTGCTGCAACAACCACTTGTACATAACAAGCATCTGTCTATAAAGGGCATCTTATATGTTACCTTTGTGTACACATTCTGAAAATGTATGTCAAGGCAAACTGCTCACAAAAAATAACTTTGTTTTGTGGCCATTACATTCAAATTTGACTGTAGCCTAACCTGCAATAACTTCACCCTCAATATATTTTGCTTTCATTTTAATAGAAGCCTTATTGGTTGTGAACAAAATGAAAAGATTACCGGGTTTGTAATTTAATATAGTCCAATGTGTTTAAGCAGCCACCTGTCTAACGAGGCCATTCCATTGGGGTAGATGCTTAACACAAGTTTAATCATATTATGTTCAATAGCTATCAATTCACTTTAAATTAACACATGAGATTCATTCCATTAAACACAGTACAGTACATTCAATTTATTATATAACATAGGATGCAAAAGTGTATTTTATAGTGAAAATAACAGGCATTGATATCAATCTGTTCGTTAATGATTTCATTCAAAAAAAACTTTTGTTTTGAAATTTTGTACATTTATAGAGCAAATAGAACATTTGTGTATTGTTAAATAGTATGTTTATTTCGTCTCGTAAAAAGTACCATGTATAAATTTTTCACGAAATTATAGCATTACACAAATATCCTATGTACATGCTAATAATAATAATAATGTCTGGTCTTATCTTTAGTTCATTAAAATCTCGTTTTTTAATAATGAATAGTGACAGTTGAGAAATATCCAATGTAGTATAATGTAATGTCATGTAATGATAACAAGCCCTTTCCCCAGGGAAATATAAACTGTTAAAACAAAAATTCAAATATGAGTCGGTCTCATGTTATAAGATGAGATGAATTTACAAATAATGGTATGAATTATGATACAATAGATGAATAGCAAATAACAAATGATATATGAACAATTTGTGATGTCTCTATTGTTCTAAAGCCATTTTCTAATGTCACAATAAAACTATTTTTAATATAATAAATACATTGTGCATTCAATATACATTTTTCAAACTTACGAGAAATTACATACTAGGCAGATGATTAATTTCAGCTGGTGTTTAGAGGAAACAAGATATCCTTTTTTTTATTAACAGGATTAGAATTTTCATATATTTTTTCTCCCACAGAATAATGATAAACCATTCATTTGCACAGGATGACATACCACAGCCTTTCCTAGACAACATTTCATGTACTAACAGTCGTTCGCGAAATTTAAATATCACCAACATGCGCACAGAAGCATATTTGTGAGAAAAAAACGTTGCAATGTTAATACGGTTTACAGTACCAAGTAACACTATCCATTTAGTTCAATTAAATAATGAAAATAAAAAGTCCATAAATTTGATTGCACGACATTTGCACCCAATAGCAGATGTATTTTTTCGTGCTAGGGTGTCGTAAAACATTCATTCATTGCATTAGTTTATCCTCATGACCGACTTACCTAGCATCAATATCTCTTTTGATTAATACAGGCCACTATAATGACTGTATTCACCATAGCACTAACAGGTTACGTAAGTGAAATTAAACATTAAACTTCTGATACATTCACACACAAAAACCATGGTTGTTTTCAGTTTATCACAAATATACAGTCACACATCCATTTGGTTGTTTTCAACCTGCCCAGAGTTCAAGGTCAATATGTTGCACTCTTGTTGATGCTGTTGAGACTACGATAACGAGACGAGGTACTATTCCACAAAGTAATCCTGATTTGTTCGTGTTCAGCAATTGAAAGACTGGGTGTGAGATATTCAGTATTTGACTTATACAAGTTCAAGGACCTAAAATAAAATAGAAAAGTTGTTTTGTTAAATTGCATAAACGACTGTTTAATTTACAGCATTAAAATTAAAATATTTATATATAGCATGTAAACATAAACCTATATGATAAAATCTTCATTTCCATTTTTTTTTTTCACTGCTAATTATAACTATTAAATAAACAAATTTGTTAATATCTTACCTTAACAGTTCCTTGACTGTTAGCAGCTACAATGACATTGGATCCCTGAAAATATCAATAATTTTAAGTTTTAAAATTAATTTATAACTAATTAAAGTTTCACATTAAATTTCATCTTCTATGACTGAAAGATACGATCAATATAGTCAACATAGCCCCCAACATCCACACTCTTAAAAACCCCAACTTGTATCCGTTTTCATCATTTTTAAATAAAAAACCGTTAATGGAATTTGAAGAAATGAGGCCATAAAAAATAGAAATGTGTTTACTTACTGGTCTCCAGGTGACCGCACTCACAAACTCATTAGCATCTTCATCCTTGCGATCTTTTTCCTTCAAATACAAAAGATTACATCAAATACTGTTTGCACAATCTCATTGGCTAATAAAAAGAATGATTAGGATAAAAATGGGAAATTATAACCAAATGAATTGACACTTGATATTATATATAATAAATTTAGACACTAAATATGAAAGTTTCTTTTACACTTTTCAAACAACAACATTTGTAGGAAGTGCTACCATCACATTTTTCTACCATTAAAGAGATCCTTTTGCAGATTTTTAGTGTAAAGTATATACACAAAATAAAGTCTAATGTTTCAAGATAGTCGTAACAGTAGGAGATACCAATGCAAGAACAAATGTGAAGATTGCAGGGAGGTTGGTTGTCAAATCATTTTTCAATACATACCAATACACTTCTGACTGTATCAAACTTGTATGTCATCAACTGCTTTGAAAGACCTTTGTAGTAAACATATAAAGAATTATTTTCACTACCTGAAAAAAAGAATGATAAGGTGTAATAACACTTTTCTAAACAAAGTTTATTTGTTTAACGATACCACTGGAACATTGATTACTGATCAGCAGTTATTGGATGTCAAACGCATGGTTATATCAACACTTGTTCACAGAGGAAATCCACTACCACCACATAGGCTACTCTTACCGTGCACTTTCTCAGACAAGACCGGACAAACCACATCTTTTGATGGACCAGTCATGGATCACTGGTTGGAATGGAAAATAACCCAACGAGTCTACCAAAGATCGATTCGTCGACCTATTGAACCTCAGGTGGACACTCTTACGCTGAGTTACGCCTGCTCCTTTTTTTTCTATACAATGCTTAGCTATGTGCATTTGTGTGTATTCTCAAGTTTCTGTTAACATTTAATGCAAGATGATTCAATTTAACATTTAGATAGAAAGTTTTCTTTAGACATAAACAAACACACTTACAAAGTTTTCTATGAGATGGGACTTTTTCAATGAAAATATGTACATTAGCGCTCAGTTAACATAAAATTAAAATTAGTTTTTATAATCTAATGTATATGCTAGGTTTGTGTATTCAAAATCACATACCACATGCTACATAATCTCCGTCGGTTGCCAGACCAACAAAATTTTTCTCGTTTGTATGACCTTTGAACGTTCTAACACAGTTCGGCTTTCCTATAGACCACAGCTTTAACTGGCTATCTGTAGACCTGAATAAAAAATAAACTGAGCTAAAGAACAATATACATGTATAAGTAATTGTATAAGAAAGCTCACAACTGCTATGTTAACATCATTTTACCAAATACTGGTTAATAGTTGGTATAAGAACTGGTGAGAATGCAAAATGAAACATCAAATATTTACCTTTATTCTTTTCTGAAGGTACTTATCCTGGAATATATTGCATTACTCTCTTGCACTCAACATTACACAAATTTGTCCAGCCTGAAGTTTTTCCAGGATAACTTATCTTTTGTCACATAATGTGCATGGACTGCCTCTTATCTTTCTTCTTGCTAAGCAGACATGTTGTTCAAATCTAAATTCCACTATGTATATTTGACAGTAAGAAAAATAGGCAGCTGGACTGCATGACCACGACAGATGTGCTTGAACCATAATTGGATATAAGCACGTCAATAGGTTATAACTAACTAACTAACTATAGAGGCACAGCATGTACAGAAAGTGGAGTTATCCAGGAACTTTAGGCTGGACAGATTTTTTATAGTATTGAACACAAACGAGTAATGCATTATATTCTACGTAAAGCTATTGCAAAATAATTTATAATCTAGCTCAGTATCACAATTTATTCATTGTTCAAAGAAATGAATCTATATTTGATACCTCAGCACATTGTCAATCACCAGCTTTTAGGTTTTAAACATGAATTGTGACTGATGATTCAGAACATTAAGAAGAAATCTGCTTTCATGGGACAGACATATTAGTCTTTGATCTAGCCATGATCTAGCCATCAAGAAGCATCGGTTACAACAGTAAAAGTTTTAATTATTCGTCACAGTAATTTTTCAACTCTAACAACTTACGCTGACACTAGTTCAACATTGTCGACAAATTTGGCATAGGACACTGCCTTTCTGTGACCTCTGAACACTCCAACTGGCTGCTTTGTGCTACGCAGATCATAGTAGTGTACACAATGGTCTGAAAGATAGCAATTCATTGTTAATCAAATCAAAATTAAAAACAGAACTTCATCTTTCAATAATATAAATACCTTTTACTAAGTCAAAACACAAATACGAAAACAAAATTACAAAGCATGTTTCATAAACACGAATGATTCTGTTCTGAACAGATATTGGAGTATGTCAAACCAATTTAAACAGATCCAGTGGCCGTTTTTGCAATCACTAATTGGAATAGTAACTCTTTGATAATAGATGCTAAAAATTGTTTATTTAATAAAGTCATCAGCGGCAAACCAAACACATACTAATATTGTAATCATATTATGATCAATTTCAATTAACTTATATTTAAACATGTATAATTCTGGATTTTTCATTTTTTGTTAAAAATTGGGCCTGGGAACATAATCTTATTTAAATTTCCAGGAGTGATTAAAAAGCACTGTATTAGAAAAGTGTATTTACTGTCATACACGAAAAACTTATCTGCATGCTTTAGTTAATTAACATAGCATGTGTCAATACCTGCAGAGCCAAATGCTAGATGATATCTGCTTTCTGGATTGAACTTGACACAACATACATTGGCTTTCGCTTCCAGATTAGCTATTGAGTGCTCGACGTTTGTGGACCAGAGTTTCACTGAAAGTATTCACAAACAATAAATAGAATTCTAAAATTTCCAAACAATAGCATGAAGATCATAATTTTATTCTTAATGCTGGTCACTCTAGATAACAAATATTAAAAAATGCGCACGTTTGTTTTTTCCAAATCTGTTACGGTTTCTCCACTATGTTAATGTTGGTTTGTTTAACGACACCACTGGAACACACCGATTGGTAATAAGCGGTTATTGGATGTTAAACGCAAGGTTATATCGACACTTAGTCACCGAGGAAACCTGCTGTTGCGACATAGTGTAATAATATCTTCACAAAATGACATTTACTGCTTAGACTATTGGGTTTTAATTATGCAATAAAGCAAATCTAAAGTTATCTCATTTTATAGGAGTTGCTGCTTTATTCTGTCAGATTTTTGGTTCAAACTAATTGAGTACCGGTATTGTAAAAATTAACTACACTGTATACGGGTGCTGTGGATTTGTAAAATGATATAACATTCAATCCAACCTTTAGCATCGTCTGATCCAGATGCCAGTAATTTTGGATCCATCCTATTAAAATCAACACTCCAACAGCGCTTCTCATGCTCCTACAAAAAAAGAAATCTATAAATATACATGTAGAAAAACTGGAGTATTTTCCCTTTTCATAAGTAAATTTATTTGTCTCTTTCCAAGATGGGTTGTCGATTTTTTAATAGCTTTTATAAAACAGGACAGCATGTAGAATTACTAACAGACCTTGTCATAACAATCACAAATTAAGTTAGTTTTAAGAAAGATAACTTTACCTGAAATATTTTTGATTTTACGCCTGTGAAAGCATCCCACAGAGTGACGGTTCCTTCGTAGTCAGAGCTTGCCAGCATGCTCTTATGGTAGGCACTCCACGTCACACAGCTGAAATGACATATATCAAAGTGAACATAAACATTGGTTAAATGACAGCTGTGTCTTAAATTTAACTTTTAAATTTTTTAAAGCAAATGTAGCCAGAAAATTTCAAATAAAACAATATTCTGAGAACAGAAATCCAAAATGTTGGCCATCTATATTGTTGGACCAACATTTGATTCGACAAATGCATTTTTACTCGTGATGTACAAAAATATTTCAACAGGATGATTTTAGTATTGTACAAGATGTCGAAATAGAATAGAATATACACATGTAGTAATTACATACAGTGACTGAAGAATAAAAACAGATTAATTGCCATAATAATGTTTTACTTATCCTTTATGAAATGGACAACCCAACAAACCTTATTTTAGAATTGCACACCATCTCTATTACTGGGTAATGTATATCTACAGCATCTTTAATCACTGTAGCATATTCATAAACCTGCAAAATGAGAAGATTCAAAATAGTATTTACACTGTCAAAATACATGTATTTAATAAAAGACCAATATTACCTCAAAAAATCATCCCCCGATTAATATGCAGGTTATAAAATTATTGAAAGACAATATTCTTCTTTTAATACTGAATGGTTTTAGTTTTAAAATATTTTCTGTTTCAGAATATAAGATGCTTGCCATGAACAAAACTATGTCTTCCATGTTACACTAAATACACTTCCTAAGTTCAACAAACCTTGATTTTCTTTGTAACGCCAGCAATGGCAAAATAATCACAGTCTCTATCAAACTCAATGCTGCAAACAGAAGAAAGTGTTATTATATGTTTTATAATGTATACTATAGCATCATGGTATATGGTAGCAACAGAAATTGTAACTCAAAATGTATTAATATGCATTGCATTGACCTGGTTGAAAATAGTTTTATTTTCCTTAATATCCTGCTGATGTGGTTTGACTGTATATAATTTAGCATCAATTTGATTGGTAGAAATGACTTGTTATTGATTTTAAATATCAAATATTTAACAGTATGGATTGTAATAAAAACAATGGGGAAGAGGTTTAATCCCAAACACCCCAGACAGTATCACTAAGCTAGATCTTGCTCCAAGCATCATTGAAAATCTCAAATACCTTGAAACTATACTAGATCCTCCACTGAATAAATCTACAGCATAACTAAGTGTTGCCAGTGGACGGAATGAGGAAAATTTGGTGAACTTGGACAGACTCTCGGTGAACTCTGTGAGGCCCTCGTTGGAGTCATCACCTGGATAATGTAGTAAACAAAGTTTACAATACAATAGTAATTTATTTTTCAACAAGACGTAAACAATTAGCATCTAATATCCGGCACATTTTTCATCCTCATAGATATTTAGACAGCAAGCAGTGGCGATTTCTGATAATGTCGTTATTTGCTTACTGTCACAAAGTGGATTAAAGACCATCGCATGCCTTCGTCACGTGATCCCAATTTTCGTGTCAAAATGGTGAGCATTTCTCTTTAAGTAAGTTTTGAGAAGAGTAAAAGTAGATTATCACAATAAATATCAGGGTGCAATTTGTTTTCACAAATTGTTATAAGCAGTTTTTCCTATTGGACGGAGAATGGAAAAGTAACTACTTAAATTTGATTAGCACTTTTATAAAATTAATAAAAACATAGTATCGCGATCGCAAGATTTTGCATCGCTTTTTGCGATGTGAACCCGGACATTTTGCAGCCTGCCAGTGGAACACATTGATTATTAATCAGCTGTTATTGGATGCCAAAGAAAAT
>JAUTCZ010013569.1:0-13293 GCA_032273805.1 Melanodrymia brightae | reverse complement strand
ACTTTTAGAAATATCTATCATAAATCGTAGTATTAGAGAGATGTATAATTTTTCACTCTTTTACCTCTGACCTCGATTAAAAACAATTGCACCACTTTAAAACTCCACATCCACCCTAGCAGTTATCTGCAAGCATACTAGAAATGCATGGCACAGTAAGACATTTTCTACATTTCAGGGTGAACCAACTAAAAAACCAAGGCTCTTTCTGACTCTGGCTTCTAGACTATTAATTTTACACTGTCAGTGTACATTGGCAGTACGTCACATGTTGGTGGATTGTGGTCAATTAGACATAATAATGTATTTGGTAACAGATGTGTGGTGGAATCATTTAGGTTCCACCTGCAACTCGTTTTAAATTCCTCCTCAAAACCAGATTTTATAGTAAATTTTAAATATATTTAATATTGTTTTTAGTTTTATCATTGTTTTAGTATCATAATTATTTTCAGTTTCACCAGTTTTTAATATCATTCTTTTATTCGCTGCTGGACACCGATTTTTTATAATTATAGTATCATATTTTATTTAATTTTATCATTATTACCATAATTATGCTGACACCCAATAGCCGATGTATTTTTTCGTGCTGAGGTGTTGTAAAACATTCATTCATTCATTATTTGTATTAAAGACACAATTCCTAGGTTTAAGACGAATGTTGCTCTGCTTGCGTTTCTAATGCTATTTGTAGCATTTGTGTTCGCCAAATCCATTTAGGGGGTTGGGGACAAACTAGTAAGAGAAATTTCCAAACCAACGTAAACACTGAAAATTGATATGTAATAGAATTATAACTCGCAAAATTTAGGGAGGGGCGGACCCCGGGACCCCACTAGATCCGCCTCTGACCATCGTAGGTGCGGAAATATCGTGTTTCCTGATAATACATCCCTTTTTATTTATTAAAATTACAATTTACTTACGTTTTATTGCTTAGAAAAGCAATTGTATATGCAACGCGTTTGTTTAATATGGTCCCTGGACTTTTGCCACCTTGTAACAAGTTATTGCAAACAAACGTTGATATTAACCTACTACAATGATTTGGATGACCAGGATTACATTTAATAGACATTATTATATTGATATTTTAAGGAAGAACATTTTAATAAATATATTAAAGGTACAGTCCAGAGTTATAAGACGGGCCCACCGTACTTACACATCTAAAGCTATTTGTAACATACGTTGTATATTATTATATGTCTGACTAATATAGCATTTATATTTATCAAGTTTACATATACTTAAATGTTTTTACTTACAATATCAATATTTGTATATTCAATGCGTTTTAGTAGCTTAGACGTTTGACTATAAATTAGTTGATACAAAAGTAAACATTAAACTCCTATATAACAATTTGGATGGCCATAGCATAATTATACATTTATGTATTATATTGATATTGTAAGCAAAACGATGTAAGTAAATGTTTCCTTTGTGGACAGTGTAGGACTTTACTTAAGTCTACATCTCATTTTCGATTTGTCTTAAACTCGTAGTAAATGCATGAATGAAGAAAGCAGCCAATTAGATATAAATGTACTCTTATGACAGCCAATCAGAAAGAGATGTACTCTTATGACAGCCAATCGTTACACAAATCTAGTGCGTCGAACGAAGAAGACGAACGATAAATATGAACTTCTTTATGCTGAACCTCTTAGGTAATAAATGTTGCTATAATTCTTATATATTAAATAGGAATCCCATTTCGTATTTGTGGTACTTATCTTGGGCAGTTTTCGTAAACTATATGTAAGGTAGAACGAGCTAAAAAATCAGAACAACTTCAGTTATTTCTGCAAATTTCACGTTTATATTGCAAGCAATGAACATAGAAAATTCTGCATTGATTAAACAAAATTCCACGGCATAAAATTACGAATTCTGCACCTGTTTTGCATGAAAATAGATTTTCCACGGCTGAACAACTATTCTGCAGCGTGGCGCAAATTCTGCAATTTTTTCCGTGTGCAGAATCGCGGAATTCAGGAGGGAGTGATCTATAGCTTGTTTGAAAGGTATTAAAGTGCAGATGTTGATTTTAGCATTATCTCAATTTTTAATATTTCAAACCTGTGCCTTATTTAACATGTATACCCTAAATGTAAATATGCATTCATTTATTCATCCATCAATTTTTTTCATTCATGTCTTCATATCTTCAATATTTAGATTCACTTACTCGTTACTAACTTTGTAATGTTTTAAATATATTTGTTTCAGCAAAGTACTCTTCATGTTGATAAACGTGACTCTAGCTATCTTATCGATTTCATCTAACAAGTTGGATCTTTCCAAATATGCACACCATATTTTTAGCACTGCGCACTTTGAAATATCTTCTGCACCTGCTATTTAACCCTTTGTGACATTTTGAGCAGTACTTTAAACATTTTGTTTTTAGAAATTAGTACCGGTATATTACAGATACTTGTCTTATGTTAGTTGTATATATTATATGTATGAACTTTAAAACTTATTTGAAATGTCAATATCCTGTTTCGTAATACCTAGTAGTAGGTCACTCACAATATGGAAAATAACATCTCTTCAAAAATTCCATATTCTGTACCATGATTACTTGTAAACTCACAATAAAGGTTTCTTGATGTCATTGGTTGCAATGCGGGGTATTATTTTATTTGATCAACATGAGCCTTACGTTTAATAGGGTGAGCGTTCTGCTACAGAGACAAAACGTTTTGTCACCGGTGTTTGCATCTAATATTAAATTAATGTAATATGATAGTACACGATCGGTACCAGTCACATAGTTCCAGAGCGCTCGTCATATTGATCGTAATGCAAGTGTACCCAGGACACTATTTTTAGTTTAACCTTTTATTATTATTATTATATTTGTTTTGCAGCCAACACTTGGAGTGACG
The DNA here is from genome assembly GCA_032273805.1 of Melanodrymia brightae. Taxonomy (NCBI): domain Eukaryota; kingdom Metazoa; phylum Mollusca; class Gastropoda; order Neomphalida; family Peltospiridae; genus Melanodrymia; species Melanodrymia brightae. Next base: position 10,390 of record JAUTCZ010013569.1, on the reverse strand, counting down.
CGGACTGACCATGCTAAGCTGTATGTGATTGTGGGTCCTGTTGGTCCATATTACCCGACTGGTTTAAAACCTATCGCACTGCTGGCTGACCCACAGTATGTGCGGGCTTGGCCCGGTAGCTGCGGACAGTACAAAATGGGATCGTGAGTCTGTAACTTAATTTAAATAAATAAATAATAATTTATGATGTACAATTATATTCTACAGAGATAAATATGCAATATGTGTACTTACATCATAATTTAACAATTTGTTGCATTCAAAGGTTATAAGACAAAAATAATAACAGTTGCAAATAAAAATAATAATTTGCATTAACTATTTGTAGAAAAGTGTTTATAATGTGAGATTTAAATAATTCTTTACATTAATTTTTCTCATTTTTGTTGACTCATTTATTTTTATACCAGTATCAATGTAAACATTTGTTGATTTTGTTGTGGCCTTGTTCATTTCTTATACATGTACATTTTTCTCAATACATATTATGTGATATAATAATGGAATAAATGTGTTAATAATGTATAAAAATTGCACGCTCAGTTTTGTTATGATACATATCATGTTACATAACTAAATAAATGATTTGTTGCTGTTACAGAAACTATGCTCCGACCATTATCATTCAGGATATTGCCGCCAAAGAACACCATTGTCAACAGGTGCTTTGGCTGTTTGGTGATAAACATGAACTGACTGAGGTTGGGACCATGAACCTCTTCATGTATTGGATTAATGAACAAGGGGGTAAGTGTATGTATGTAGATTTAAATAATACCACTGTTTTGTTTATCTTAACTTAATATTTAAAGTTGATGTTAAAACCATTAATCTCTTTCTGAATTGGAACAATGAACAATGCGTAGGTCTATAGATGTAAATAACACCAATGTTTTTTTGTTATTTAAAGTTAATGTTGAAATCATGAATCTCTTCTCGTAAATGAATCGATGACAAAGAGGGAAGATATATTAATTGACATAACACCAGTGTTTTTTGTTCTTATATTTTAATTCAATGTTGGAACCATGAATCTCTTTTTATTTACAATAATACACCTATGCATCATTAGTTATTTCCTCCTCTCACACTGCAGATATGTAAAAATGACCATAATGTTTGACCCCTGATTAAACACTACTGTTGGTGTCATTAAACAGATATCCTTCTGCATTCAGTCAGTTATATTCATTGATTATATAATAACAATGCAATCAAAGTCCAATTGTGTTTTTTGACTTTCAGAAGAGGAGTTGATTACAGCGCCACTTGATGGTCTTATTCTTCCAGGAGTCACACGGTCAAGCTTAATTGCTCTCGCCAAGAAATGGGTAATCATTCTTCACCAGGAGTAACATCTGACTCCATTTTATTATGTAAAACTATAAATTGTGCATTCGCTTGTGATAAATGATTCTAGATTAATAACTTTGTTTGTGTTGATAGTACATATTCAGTACATGGCATTGTTGATGTTACCACTATCCTATGTATTCCTTGTAATAAGGAGATTGGCATAGCTGTTGAAGGATCGATCCTCCTCTGTGGACCCATTATGCTCTTTCCTGGTTCATCAAAAGCTGTCAGTACGACAATGCACATAAAAGACGCCTTGCAGTTAATCAGTATCAACAGTTTTCTTCTGAGACAATGTGTCAACATCCAATGGCCGCTGATTATCAATTAGTGTTCTCCAGTAGTGTACTCATCACTGACAAAGCAGAGGTGATACGAAGTGTTTGCAAAAGGTGAGCGTATACTGGCACCTGTCGTAAGCACAGCCATATTGTTTGTCCGCTGTGTCAATGATCCGTTATATCATGAAATATAAATGCATGCATAACAGTCATATCTTACTTTTAGTATTTTGAGTATGGTCACAGAATGATATAGCATATAATGAAGGAGATTTTATTGTGTTTTATTTTAGGGAGAATTTAAGATGACTGAGGGTCGATACAACATGAAACAGGTGCTAAAGGCCCTCAAGGAAAACAGGGTATGTCTGTTGTCAGCTTTGTTACTTGATTGTAGAAAGCACCTGGATTATCACGTCATGTTGAATTCAGAGCTAACTTGGAATTCAACAAGAAGCTTAGATGTGTCTTAATACCTGATGAATGAATAATAAATAAATAAATATTTACAGGCGTTCTGCCAGAGATTGTTTTGAGTGTGTGTTCCAAAAATAAATATATATAATTTAAAACGTTTTACATTTTTTATTTAAAGATTTGTTAAAAACTTTTTAAGCTTTTTTTTTCCCGTATGTGTCATGAAATTTCAGATTTTAAAATCAAGGCCTAGAAAAGCTGTAAAACTGAGAAAAAATTAGAATTATGTCTTAGAATTCAAATGTTGCATTTGTTTGAACCTCGTCCAGTTGTTTATTTTTTATCAATTTTATTTTGTCAGTTTTATTTATTTTCAACTGCAGTTTTCATGTTGATTTTTTATTTCAGAAACCAGTTTATCGCTGTGCATGACATTTATTTTACACTTGTTGTTTTCAGTCCAGATCTAGAAGCAAAATATCTTTGTTAATACTTACTTACTTCCATAATAATTATATTGGTTATTAGACTACTAGAATCAGGACTAATGAAGCGTTAATGTATCTATTTTTGAGGTTTTTGAAATCTTTGGTTCTGGAACCGCCTGTACTGTGTGTCCGGTGAGCAACATTCTGTACAACAATAAAATGGTGGATATCCCAACAATGAAGGAAGCCAAGTTGACGAACCGCTTTTTAAAAGAATTAACAGACATACAAGTAGGTTTCTGAAAATAATGTGGTAAACGCTTGGGTGTTAACTGTCAGTCAGGAGACTGAATTCAGTCGTGGAAGAAATTATAAAAGTGTTTTTTTTATTATGTAATGTAATTTTATGTTTACACTGTAAATAGAGGATCAAAATTTGAAATTATAATTAATTTACAGTCACACAAATTCACTTTTGTTAACACCCATGTAAATGGTTATTTTTATCAAGTCATTTGTTCCTGTAATTTCTTCATGTTTAGTCATTTTGGAAATGCACTCCCTCTAATGGACATAAGTGTATTATTTTATTTCTTACAAACCGTAAGACACGAACTTAAAGGAAATGAACATTTGCAACTTTATATTCTGTATAAAGTGGCTATTGGAGTCGCATGTCATCAAGCGATATGCTATGTCATACATGTTGAATAAATGAATCTGCAGATAAAACTATTGACATTAAGGAGCAGAGAACAATGCAAGTCACTCGGGTCATCACTATGGAGAAGTCGTAACAAATGGTAAACGACGTTGTTATCATACACGTGTGTGTAAGAAATCATATTATTTGTGAATATTGACTTGTTTTTACAGTTTGGAAGAACTGGCAGTGAGTGGACGGAAACAATAGAGGACTGACACCGCCACATGTATGACGTTACTTAGCAATGTGATATGTACAGTGCTGTGTTCACAACTAACTTGGAAGTCTTTTTCTCTGCTATTGCTTGCAATTGCAGCTTTTTCCACTGACCAAGATTGTTTTAATGTATTTTCATGGGTATAGTTTTATTAACAAAATTAATCTCATAGTTGTAAAGAAAATTGATCCGATTTTGTTTTGAAAGAGAGAGAGAGAGTGGGAGTGAAGAAAATAAATATGATGTTGTTTTCAAAGAGAGGAATATCTGAGAAATTATAATAGATCTGATGTTTTCAAAGAGAGGGATATCTGAGAAATTATAATAGATCTGATGTTGTTTTCAAAGAGAGGGATATCTGAGAAATTATAATAGATCTGATGTTGTTTTCAAAGAAAGGGATATCTGAGAAATTATAATAGATCTGATGTTGTTTTCAAAGAGAGGGATATCTGAGAAATTATCATAGATCTGATGTTGTTTTCAAAGAGAGGGCTATCTGAGAAATTATAATAGATCTGATGTTGTTTTCAAAGAGAAGGATATCTGAGAAATTATAATGGATCTGACATTATTTTCAGCGAGCGATATCCTAGAAATTGTAGATCTTGCGCCTGTTTCACAAAACATTTATGACTAGATGTGGACGTAAGCGTAAATATCTGAATGAAAGTGTTCCCCAAAATGTAATTAAACATGGTTGTCTCCAAGAACGAATACCGTCCGCGGAACAACCGCCACAAATTACCACAAACCTGTGACGTCTCAGCTAATAACCATAGTCGTATCACTAACCATTAGCGGTCGAAATATCTCTATTTGCGTTTACGTCCAAAACTAGTCGTAAACTAGACTTACGATGTTTTGTGAAACAGGCCCCTGATGTTGTTTTTGAACAGAGGAATATCTGAAAAATTATAATAGATCGGATGTTGTTTTTAAAGAGAGATCGAGAGACATTAAAATATGTTTGATATTGTTTTCAATATAATAAAGTGAGATATACTGTTATTGTTGTTTGCATGTGCTTTCTTTAGAAAGATCAGTGTGGGTAGTTAGAGTTGTTATATTGTTTTTACATACCAGAATGTTCATATATTTTCACTATTCTGTTTCTTCTTTATAAAAGTTTTTGTTTAAATTATGGAGCAATACAGGGTCATTGAAATACATTAAAGTATGTTCATTTCTCTTGTTATATCGAATAGTGATTATTTTGTCTACTGAGAATTTTTGTTCCCTCAAACCAAGTGTAATTAGCTGTTTCGATAAGTAATAAGTGAATATTGCACAAGTTCAGTAATGCTAATGCTATGCTTTGCTCATTCGTTTTACTTCTAAGTGTCAGTTTTACATCCAAACAAAACTGTCTTTTATTTCATCCAGATAAACTGCAATTAAAACCCACAACAGGTTATGCAAACCTGAATGCGTTACCTATATTTTGCTTGCATAATAGATAGATTTTCCATTTAATCAGGGCTGTGTATATCAGAAACAGTACTGACATTTACAGTACTGACATTATTTAACATTAGGAAAATTGAGTGCTATCTTTTGACAAAATATTTTATGAATAATTTGTGTTGAATTATTTTTGTATAATCAATCATGTATAACATGTCTGTTTCCACCGAACGAACATAATTATTAATATAAATGACGTACAGGTATGATCAAAGTGACCAGGAAAATCATAAGAATGGCGACTTCATTTTTAGGATGTAGATCTTTATATCAATATTGTTACTGGTGAAATAATCAGGCAATATATCCTGATGAATGTAATCCTTCCTTACCGTTATTTGGCTAGTAAATGGGGAGCTCAGTTTATATCTTGACCCGGTGTCCATGGACAATTTACATTTTCAGCTTATTCACAATAATTCTTAGGATTGTTAATAGAATATTGGTGGGAATAAATGTAATTCAAAATCCAAGATGGCCTCTTGATATTCTGAGACCTTTTCAAGAATAACTTAATGGATTGTTACAAAACATAGTACAAATATTTTGATCAATGATACAAAATGTTTTTTTAAATGTTTTCATCCTATTCCAAATTAGCAAGACGACAACATTGCCTCTGGCTGGCATAAAAAATACAAACTTCTAATGAGCAACTGAATTGATTATATCAAAACTGAAAACAAAATTCTCAAATTTCTCTACCAAATGTTATTTTTTAGATATTTAATATCCACAATGACTGAACAGATTTTGACAAATATGTTCCATACATGTGTCTGTTGCAAAGTTTAGATCGAGTGTTATTTGGGCCAATTAAAAAAGCCGAACTTCCGATTATCTCAATATCTGACGGTGTTGTATGCTGTTGTGTTCATTATATAATATTTTACAAGTGTTTATATTCATACAATAATGACGCAAATCATTAAACATTTTTATATGATTTTTGTATTCAGAACTTTGTCCAAATTATTGTGATTTTGTTTTACTAACGATTAACAATGAAAATAATGTTTAATAATATAAATACTCGGGACAGATTAGATATTATAATCAGAAAGTTAATCATACTAACTATGCTAATTTGTGGATATAATATATATTCCAGAAACTGCTAAATATTACATTACAGGCCTGACGGAGAGTTTTTATTTTTAAAAAAATAAAATCTTTTTGATGTATTAAAAATTTATATGCATTGCTAATGCTGATAATAATCAACTTTATTAATGATGGATCCAAAGCTGAACCTTCCATATATGGTCAGCTTGTACACTGGCATGGATACTGCTGGACAAGTACAATTTTACATTCAGTTGGTAGGAAACAAATTAACAAAATAACTAATTTGTCAGGTTTGAAGAAACTCAGAATCATGATACACCTATTGTATTTGTTGGTGTTTAAAATGTGATGGCTGTTATTTGATTGTGATATTGCAGTATCAAGTGTTAGTCACCTCAGTTACGGATTGGTGTGGACGGAAACACTGCAGTATGGCGGAGACTAATGCCGGGGGTAGTATTCTCTTCAAGACAGTTTCAACCTTTTCAGACCTCGACAGAATTTATTTTATGTTAAACTTTATACAAAACATCAGACATTCCAGTACCATTATTTTGTATGTCCATGCATATACTAATGTAGCAGTATTTGTATAAAGTGTTTCTACTGGCTTTGGCTAGTGGGAATTTCCCCTTACCTCACTTGGTAGAGTGCTGGACTCTCACACAGAGGAGCCTGGTTCGGTTCTCAATGGAGGTGAAAATGTTGATTACCCTAATAAAATAGTATGACAAAAGATGTCTGCAAAGGGATTGAACTCTAATGTAAAAGATTGTTAGATACAAGAAGTGTCTTGTACATGGGCCGTGTATGGCTATTATCATCTTGAGTGTCCTGGTTGTTCCCGCTGTTATCGTCTAATGCATAAAGATGATTCAATAAATACACATCGGCAAAACATTTGATTCCAGTTCCATCCACACATTATGAGGAAATCGGAACTTGATAGCAAAGTACTTCCTATGTACACAGGCTGTAAAATGACCGGGTTCGCATCGCAAAAAGCGATGCAAAATCCTGCTATCGCAATGCAATATTATTACTCGTTTTATATAAGTGCTAATCAAATTCCAGTAGTTGCTTTTCCATTCCCCATCCAGCCAAAAAAAACTGCTAATCACAATTTTAAAAACAAATTTCATCCTGGTACATCATTTGATGTCGGGGATGAATGACCCTTGCCAAGTCCCTGAAATCACATTATGTACCCGAGTGTATCCAACATAATGAAGGACCAATTTTTCAAATCATTTTATGCTACCGCCCTATTTTTATAAAATGGTATAAAAATTTTAAACAATTTCATTTTGTTCAACAATTATTAAATTGATTTTGTTTATATTCCTAGAAACAATGTACATTTATCTTATTACAAATCACTTGACCTCGTACTTAGTTGAGTCAGTCTTTATGTTGAACAATATGTTATTGTCTGTACATCGAAAACATCTTTTCTGTACATGTTTTGGTGCAAGCTTTTTATTACTACAGTCAACTAAGGAAATGGCTACTACACAATTTTCATGCATGCATATTTTGCATTTTTGAAACCATTATATTTTATTTACTGAAAAAACTCACTAATTTCCATGTTATATGTCACATGTATAAGTATGAGAGAAAAACTGTCTTTCTTTTTAAATTTAACACCATCTTTAATTTGTGAATTCAGTTTCTGTTATATTTTTAGGGTTTTTTTAAATGAAAATGAAAGCAATTACTGAAGTCTGTTCTATACATATCAGGCCTTGCTGTGGTTTAACCTTTAACTATTAAAACATATCTCCCACTCCCCCACCTCTATACACAGTTAGGAATGTTATTATTTTATACAATATAAGTAAATTATTTTGTCAGTGGTTATTGTCTACAAATGAGAATGGGAATCTATAACATTTACAAACATCGAAAGAATGAGAAAAATCATACCATTAGTTTATAATGTTATTAAAAAATACAACAGTATTGATTACAGCTTTGCATAATAATTGTTAGAATTATAATTTATGTTCTTGCAAATGCCACAAATTTAATGTGTTCTTTTATTCCTTTCTCTTGATATATAGTTTTTTTGTGCGAATACTTTTGTGTTATGTGTTTATTTTGATTCCAGTTTTCTTTACAAATTTATCTTCTATGTTCTGTGTGTGTGTGTGTGTGTGCGCATGCGTGCGTGCATGTGTGTGCTCTATTATGATGGTGTCTGGGACAGTGAATAATTAGTGATGTATTTTTACAATCCAAACAATGTTAGGATTTGGTTTGAACCCTTTCCTCTCTCATTCTAACAAAAAATATTAATCAACTGTGAACCAATGTTTTTACATGAAAAATAATTCAAAAATAGCTTTTACCATCGCCCTTCCATCTGAACCATGTTCGACTTGTGAAAAACACTGACGTATATTCACGGTCCCTAAACATGGTTCATGCACTTTTAATATACATTGTACCGTTAATGACTATTCTGTTTGCTTGATTTGGACTGTAGAACCTACTTCTACAGCATCCTAGTACCACAATGCACAAATTGTTTCTTTTCTGTCTTTGTGTAATGTAAATGTATCAAACTTTCCATTTTTATTCTTCCAACATTATTAAACTCCTGAATAAAGTATTTACACATTTTTATTGTCACCTGTTAGCAGATTTAACGTACCTATATATAATTATAATATATAAATTCATTTGACACTTTGTATTCACGTGGAGATTCATTTTAAATCTTGCAAATTGTTATCTGCTATTTGGAAATATATTCTTTGATATATTTTACACAAACAAATCTTCAGGTATGGTATTACGAAAGCAATAATTATTGGTACCATATACGGTATGGTATTGATTACCTCAGTTTCAATTATGATATTTCTAGGAACGTACTACATACATTTCTCTTGTTTTAAAATGCAAAAACACATTATGTTGAAATAATCTTTAAAATTAACTAAAAGTTAATCCTTGGAAAACACATAATTATGTAATATACATGTATATTGAGATTATCAAATAACCACATCATTAGGATTTTTGTAGAAAACACTATCCGACAGTTTACATTATGTTGTCCTTTTGTTAGCATTTTCAGGATACAATATTAATTATACTGTCACAATAAATAAAAATGATAATCTACTGTAAACCGTATACGTATTGTGACATGTTTTTTTCACAAATACATCCCTAAGCGTATGTTCGCGACGTTTAAATCACTTTATTGCAAGCACATTGTAAGTGGTAAAATTACGTGTGTTTATAAATTTCACGAATTGAGATTGGGCGCAAACTACGCGAAAATTAAACGCACATGCAATTTTCACGGTTTACGGTATACAGTTTTAACGATTTTAGATATACATGTGTACATACAAGTATATTCATTGGCAATGTTACTAAAACGTAATATTCTACAGTTGTAATGTTATCTATATTCATATTTCAAAGCAAAATGACAGAAAAAAACTTATTATTTGGCAAACTGGTGCCCAAAGTTGATATCTCAATTCTCATTATTCTTTTACACCCTATCAATTAAATTGAAATCAGTAAAAATTTGTGTTTTAACAATCCAAATGATTTGTCTATTCAGATCAGATCTAATTAATCATATTCAAGCTCCTTTGTTTTCAATTTGCATCTCCGCTGGCTGATGCTGATTGTTATATGTTGAACTATGAGTTGATTAACATAATTTACAGGCTGTTTATATATTTGTCAATACCGGTAAGCAAACCCAGTGACTTGAGCAATAGCATAAATATAACGAAATGACTTTTTGGAAAATTAGCAAATTATTATATTGTGGAATTCAAAGTACATGTATGTATTTAGATAATTTATTGAACATCATACATGTATATATATATTTTTGATCAATATTTGCACAAATGTAAGTACGGTACATGTATTAAGTTTTAGAAGTAGAACACAAGTTACTTTCATTATTTCCCTTCCACAGTCTGAGAACGCCTAAAATGTCGCAGTATTAGTTTAGAAAAACGAAGCAATTGTTTAATATTTTACTGTTTTTTTCCTCGTATTGTTTTAGAATACCAAGTTTCTAAACAAAATAATTTCTATTTTAACATAAATTGGTATGCTGTGATGAAATTCACTTGAAATTTTATATTGTGTGCTGTATTGTAATGTGTTCATTGTGTAGAGAACTTTATAAAGGTTCGAGGGCATTCTTGAAACCATATACAATTGTTCATGTATCAGTATTAAAAATTATTTCTAAAATAATGTTGTTTGTGTTCATGTACACCAACTGGTTCTGGGAGCGGGACGTAGCTCAGAGGTAGAATGTCCGGCTGTGGCGGGATGGGTCGAGAGATCGATCCTCCACAGGGCAAAACATTTTTATGGACTATTTTTCCGTTCCAGCCAGTTAAACACGTCTGGTTTATCAAATTCCGTGTTGTGTGCTATTCTGTCTATGGGATAGTGC
>JAUTCZ010013458.1:0-13295 GCA_032273805.1 Melanodrymia brightae | reverse complement strand
GTAGTAATATTGCATCGCGATCGCAAGATTTTACATCGCATTTTGCGATGCGAACCCGGTCATTTTGCAGCCTGGTGTTATGGTAATAAAATCTATAATTTCCATTAGTCCAAACCAAAAGTCGACTAGTGACTAGCTTGGCTCAAGGGTTACTAGATTTGATGAACTCGGCTTGATGCTCGAGTAGCATAAGACTCAATATTAAGCGCTTGTAACTTATACCAGCTATTATCAACTGTTACATCTGGATCTCAGTAATATCTTTGGCCGAATTGTCATTAATTTTGTTTCACATGCATATGCCATCAGTGACCTTTCTTAGACAGTCTTTCTGCATATCTGACTATGTCCCATGTTCTAGATTTCTTTACACAAAATTAATATTACCTACACGTTGTAATGCTTTTGAGCAGTATATTTCATTTTAAATATTTACATGCAGATATTCTTTTGACCATGTTACTGGTTTGGACGCTAGATTTTTGCTCTCGACAACTTGAAATATTTCTACAAAAACCAATACTGCTGGATGATCCCTGTTGTAATCTGCACATTAAGCGAACAATAAGGTTACCGGTACTGTCAACAATACCTTGGCATCAACCAAGCTCTACTTGATGTTGTCCTAGGAGATTTGGTCTTTTTTCTTTCATCACGTATCTGAATAATAAAAATTTAGATACTACATTATAGTTCTGATGTAAAACAAATAGTAATAAGTCAATAAAGAAGTCATACCAATTAATTTTTCAAGTCGTATGCAATATGTATAGGCAACAAACAAACATGTCAACCTCCACGGAGGAGAATCGAACCAGGATCCTCTGTGTGAGTATCCAGTGCTCTAGTGACTTTAGCTAAAGGGAAATTTCCTCTAGCTGAAGTTATTTAGTTAGTTGTAACTTATTTACGTGCTTATATCCAATTAAGGTTCAAGCACGTCTGTCTTGGTCACACAGTCCAGCCGTCTCGGCTATCTGCCCACGACAGATGTTTTAGTGTTAGTATGAGGAAGGAAACCCGTTACTCCAAATTGATAAGTAGAAAGGGATCTTTCATATGCACTTTCCCACAGACAGGTTAGCACATACCACAGCCTTTGTTAAACCAATTGTGGACACTGGTCGGTATAAGTGGTATTACACCTACCCATTAAGCCTGGCGGAGCACTCACTCTGGGTTATAGTCGGAAAGTGAAATCCACCCGCGGGATTCAAACACCGTTCCTACCAGCCTGTAGTACATGGCGTTAACCACTACAACACGGAGGCCGGTTGGTGTGCTGGGGTGTCGTTAATCATCTATTTATTCCTTAGAGTGAGCAAAGCAATTTTTGTTATTGCCCAGTTATAATAGGCTGAGCTAAACTTACTATTTACTGTCAAATCTCCTGATAGATTCCCTTTAAAGAATACATTTAAAACGATAATTCAGATAATTCTGAAAAACTTAACATATTTGTCTTGACTGCCTGACCTTTAGTGCATTGACAATCCATGGTGAATATATTGACAGCACAACCGAATGATGTATCGATGTATCATATGAAACTAGACACTCTAATACATTACATTGAGTGAAGTAGCTAGGTGCAGTACATATACATGTATGTCTGAAGGTGCATATAGTCATATACATACATGTACAGTTTATGTGTGGGGTGTACCTCAGTGCAAGAGCATCCATCTGAGGTTCGATAGGTCGACCGGTCAATTCTCATCAGTGGACCCATTGGGTTTTCCCATTCCAAGCAGTAATCCACGACAGGTCTATCAAAGGCTGTGGTGTGTACTATCCTGTCTGTGGGAAAGTGCACATAAAAGATCCCTTGCTGTTATTCAAAGAAGCATAGCCTATGTGGCGGCAGCGTATTTCCTCTGTGCCAAGTGTCGATATAACTGTGCGCTTGACATCCAATAACCTCTGATTTATAATCAACTTTATTTTTATCTTTGTGCAGTTTATTGTGGCAGATTGCTATATAATTATTAGTCGGACATCTATCACTGTACATGAATGTATATTACCGATATTATCAGACATATACAGACATTGTTGATGAGGTTTTAATGACTGCCTGTTGTTGGTTGCCAGGACAATGCTATCATAGGATTAAGTGATTATAGAACTGTGTTTGCACCATTTCATTGTTGATGTAACATTGCATCAGTAGCTTTTGTTGATGGATTTTTGTTGCTATTGTGTAATTGTCTTTAAATGTCATTCTCATTAGTATGAAATACAGACAAATGCCAGGTTATATGAATTAGACCTATTTTGAATCTATGAAGAGTTACGTCAGATATCTATAATCTTTTATTGTTTTTTGTTCAAATTGTATGTTGAGTGTCAGAACATATTGATTTTCTATCTTATCGGGATTTCGCGTATTTAAGCCGATGTGTAATGAAGCACATTGGCTTAAATTTGGTATGAATTAGACCTATTTTGATCTATGAAGAGTTACGTCAGATATCTATAATCTTTTATCGTTTCTTTTTCAAATTGTATGTTGAGTGTCAGAGCAGATTGATTTTCTACCTTATCGGGATTTCGCGTATTTAAGCTAATGCGTAATGAAGCTCATTGGCTTAAATTTGGAAACTTTCACCGTAATCCAGCCCATGATTTTTTTAATTTGGATGCTGAATCAAACTAATCTAGAAGCGGATCTAAAAATACTTTACAATGGTTACAAGCTTTATCAATACAAAAGGGCACATTGACCTATTGGTGACATTTTTACATTAGTAATAAAAGTATTACATGATAACAAGACACTAGAATGTTGATTCAGACGACTGTTCCTCATATTTGCCAAATTGGATCGAACTTGTCTCCCCTTGTTTACAAACAATTGCAACATATTAATTAAATGAATGGAATTTTATATGGACAGATTTTATACATATTTAGAATTAAAACATTTAATTACATGTGTGGCTTTAACAGGTGTTTGAGGTTACGTGTGTGAAGTTCAGTATTATATATTAAGTTGTAATAAATGGTGAAGTTATTATGCTACTGAAATTCATGAGATTTTTGTTATAAGTAAATCTGCATCATTACAAAAAATTTTAATGTATATCGGAATACGGCAAATATTTGTTAAATGTTTAGTTTCTTGGATTGTTTTCTGCTTAGATTTGCAACAAAGAATTATTATGAATTTTAAGTGTCATACATCTCACAATTGATATACATGTTTTCGTATGTATTCAATCAATTCATTTTTGTGTTATATTTTTCATATTACAGATCATGTTTCAATGACTGATATATATTTTATTTAACTAATTTTATTTTGTTCCAATTTTCTTTCCAGCAACGGAGTGATCAATGGATTTCTGAAAAGGTAGATTGCCTTATGACAACACATCCAAGTCATGTGACCCATTATGCCTTGTAGTTCTTGTTTTTTAGCAACAACTCCATATAAGATGCAAAATATATTATATCAATAATATTTTATTGTTATCACAATTCCAAATTTGTAAACTAAAAAATTTATCTGATTTTTTTGTTTGAAGTCCACTAAGTTATTATATACATTAGCAACTAAAATACAATTTTAACATTGATACACTAAATGTTTACACTAATAGAAAGATAGTTTGTTAAAAGCACCAGTGGTCACATTGATTAGTTAATCATCGGTTATTGGACGCCAAGCACACTAATTTTGACTCATGCTCTCAGGAGAAGTCTGCTGCCAACAGTGATAGGCTACTCATTTTCATTAGAAGCATTGGGACCTTTTATCCATTCCCTACTGGCACGATAGCACAAACCACAATGTTTAATGTATTAGTTATGGACAGACCTGTCAAACCTCCTGTATCTCCAGTTATTTTATCATTCCTTGTTTTATCATGCTCAGAAATAATTTTCTCCTGGGAAATCACAGTTGTCAAAGAATTGACAAATTCCTATCTACCTTTTTTTTTAAATGGATATATTTTGTCACTGAGTCATGACTGGTATATCAAATGCTATGGTGTGCTATCCTGTTTGTGGGGAAAGTGTACATAAAAGATCCCTTGCTATTATTTCAAGAAGAGTAGCCTATGTGGTTGCAGCAGGTTTCCTCTGTGCATGACTTGTACATATAAAATTAAGTGATTTAAACATCACATTCATTTGAACTTGTTACACACATCTTTTAAAATATATTATCACTTGATCTTATATGGAGTTCGTCCCCTTGTATCTGTGCTAGATTGTGTCCCCTTTAATGTATTAAATGTTTTCAATTTATTGAGGAAAATCCATAGTTTTCAACAAGTACATAAAATTAGAAATATACCAGAGACAATTTGCTCTTTGAACCAAAATATGTTAAAAATGGTGGATTGGCAACATTCCACAGATACCACTAGAGATGCATGTGGATTCTTGTGGATACACTAATTCTGGATATAGTTTGAAAAGCAGGAATGTTTAAACTATCCTTGTGATCTTTAGTATAATAAAAAGAAAGATAAATAATTAAATAGAAGCATCCATGATGTATTATTACTAGTATAGCATCCAAACAGAACTACTGATTTAAATATATAAACTAATTGGAAAACTAAGAGTAATTGAGCAATAATGAAAGGCTTTATATCAATCTTTAAACTGGCCACACACCAAGTAAAGTCATATCACTGCTGTGCTCGAGACAAAACTATCTCTAAACAGTTCCGTCGTGATCTTGGCTGTGAGTGGTTTTCCATCAGCAACATTAAGATGTAAAAACGCAATTTCCACCGACCGATGGGAATAGGAGAAGTTTAATAATGGTGTCTTGTCATCCATGTGTGCAATGTCTGATGACATAATTGTTTGCTGAATTGTACAGGCGAGGTGCTCAAGATGGCCTCAAGACTCTCCAAACATAACCAGAAACATGTTGAGTAGATTCCATCAACAAAAGATCATATTGAATTTTGTGATTAACTGTAGAAAGTGTAGATTTAGATTACTTCAAAACAAACTGAAATGTTTTTTTTTTCAATGAGCAGATATTTTTTCATTGACATTAATAAATTAAGATACTGGTAATGATACTATAATTACAATTACACAATCTCTTTACTTCTGTGCAATTCGCAGCTGGACCATGTTATTAGATAAATTTTATTGATTTGCACCGATTTATTATTTATAGCATTTTAAAATAGATTAATTTTGTTAATCTCTTTTACGATTAGACTATGTTAATTTGTGTAGTTTAATTACTGACAAATAAATGTATGCAGTGACATCATAGTCTGTATTAAAATAATTAAAATGAAAATATCAGAGAACTAATAAGTTGAAAACTATGGATAGATCCTATTGGAGACCATTCCCTTTGTTATTAAAGGAAATTTGTCAACCATTTTGCATCCAATTTATGGGCCATGTTACGCATCGAAGCTTAATGTGTTCAGACAATCCAACAATATATTCATGTTGATATCTTTACAAGATACTTAATGGAAAGAAAACTATTATAAACTTGTATTTCTTTTTTTTTCATGAATAAAACAATTTAATAAAATTATTTATAACACTATTAACAGATGTAAAAGATGATATTATGGCTGATGCGTAACAGTCTATACATTTGATGTTAAAAACCAATTGACACATTGTCTTTAAGTGTCTTGTTGTTCCACCACTATATACCACAGTACCAGCATGCCCAAACCAATTTGTATTTGCAGGAAAACAATTATTGCATATTTTGGCAGTTTTTCATAATTATTATGATACAAGAAAATACCATCTATTCAAATTTACATTTTGACCAAGCATTGTCTCGCCATTAATGAGATTATTGTGACTTGGAACATCTGAGTCACATCGCTCCTAATCCCTTTGATGCTGGTTACTTGGTTACTATATAGTGGTTGGACACTGCACTGAAGCCCGTGGTCGGAGGGCAATGACAAATACTTGCTATTAGTGCTTTTGTTTTATGTCTAGTCTAGTGGGACGTTGGTCACTTATAGTTCATAGTGGCTGTTACCGAGTGCTGGTTGTGTCACATCATAGTCTAGGAAGGAAACTTAGATCATTGTAGCTGCATGAATGTGTGTAAATGTATACTACACGGACTACACAAATAATACTTTGAAATACATGTATATCATTTGAATTTGTCATTAATTACTTGAAGAGAATTTCTCTAGGTTTTTTTTGCCAAATCTAGTCTTCATCTCATATCTTGGCTTCTCAAATGTTCAAGCAATCCAATAACATTGTCATGGTTATATTTTCTTAAGGCACGTAATATTAATATGTGATTTAAAGCCACTGGCTCAAGTTTAAGAGTGATAATACAATAGCGTTGATACAACAGAGTATTAACAATACATGTAGGTATATCAAATTGATCAAACAATATCTCCCTATGTGAGGGTTACGAAGATGTTTTACCAAATCCGGGATGGTATTCATGCTCTACTGTTTAAACAGTAACGACACCTTCAAATTCCACTAAACCAATTGAGAGGTAAAACAAAAAGAAGTGATACAGAGATTTCAAACAATATTTGTATTATTTAACCTTTTTGAGGGTTATTTGTTAAAAAATGTCTCATTTATCCTTGTGAAAAATATAGATCTATGCCTTTAACAATTTTGTTTCAAGAGTTCAATGCTTTATCCTACTGTATGTTTACAAGTTTTATATTAACTGTTTCTCACATATATCTGCAGTCCACACATTGAGGTGGTTAATGTTAGAATTTTATTCTGTGATGGTGACATTTCTTTTGCAGGTTTGAACGCCCTGAACGCAGGATGGTATCCGAACACGTTCAGCCAACATCAAATTCCCAGACGTCATTAAATCAGTCACTAGGAATACAGACACAACGAGAATCATATCACACTATGGGAATTACAAGGGTATTTATGCAAGCTCTTGTTTTCTTATTATAACTTTACGCTGTTGCATCTTACATTCTGTACAATTGCTGTGTCATTGACTGTTATATATGTATTGTCTGAGAACAAGTACATATATTAAACTTTGTGTTGTTCTTCCAATCTGAAGTCTTTGTGTTGACCTTCCATTCTGAAGTCTGTGTTGACCTTCCATTCTGAAGTCTATGTGTTGACCTCCCATTCTGAAGTCTGTGTTGACCTTACATTCTGAACTCTGTTGACCTTCCATTCTGAAGTCCATATGTTGACCTTCCATCCTGAAGTCTATATGTTGACCTTCCATTCTGAAGTCTATGTGTTGACCTTCCATTCTAAAGTCTGTGTTGACCTTCCATTCTGAAGTCTTTGTGTTAATTCTCCTTCCATTCTGAAGTCTTTAATTGTGTTGTCCTTCCATTCTGAAGTCTTTGTGTTGTCCTTCCATTCTGAAGTCTGTGTTGTCCTTCCATTCTGAAGTCTGTGTTGTCCTTCCATTCTGAAGTCTGTGTTGTCCTTCCATTCTGAAGTCTTTGTGTTGTACTTCCATTCTGAAGAAGTCTGTGTTGTCCTTTCACTTTGAAAGCCACAGGCATGTCATTTAACTGAAGGCTGTGACAGCTGGCCCATTCTCTGATTGTTCTTTCCTCATGTGGCCGCCTGAGGCATGATGTGTCGCAGGATTGATCCTTCTTAGTGGATCTGTTGGTCCACCAGAGGTTATTGTGTGTGCTTTTCTGTCTGTGGGAAAGTGCATATAAAAGATACATTGCTGTTATTCGGTAAGAGTAGCCTATGTGGTGGCAGCGGGTTTCCTCTCTGACCAAGTGTCGATATAGCTGTGCATTTGATATCCAATAACTGCTGATTAATCATCTATGTGTTCCAGTTACATGTACGTCATTAAACAAACAAACTTTATCTTTCTTCATGTGTTCGGCCAACAATGATCTTGAAATGGTTAATGCCCTGTGGTTATCCCCTACAAAGTTGTTTTTTTGTGGCCCCTTAAATGCCTTTGTGTCCAGTACCAATGATCTCTTAAAGATCTGTGGAACTTGTATCCATTCATGCTTAAGGAGGTTGTTTGGTGTATTGTTTTGCCTTTTGATGGATCCTCACTTGTTGATGTCTTGCCTGTCATCCCGGTATAAATTACTTGACACAATAGTTCAGTTCAATATGGTCGGGATCAATCAACTGGCAATGTCTATATTAAGATCTCTTGCTATAAATTAATGAGTAGATGTAAAAGCAGAGTCAAGCTGAAACAATTTGTTCTGCTAAGACGTATAATTCACTGATCTGTCGAGATTTTGTGACAGTGGAATTGAGATGCACTGACTTGTATTGTCAAGGGCCGGCACTGTACTTTAATGTCTCACATTCCAGATGGTATTCATCTGTGCATGTATTGTCATGGGAGCATCCTTGGAGTGATTGATTACATTTGTATACTGCAAAATGTATCTTTCGGTTTTGCATCTAAAATTAACAGGGCTGATATTTTTCCAGATTTTCTAATTTATTTGAGGTGCCGAAACTGTAACAAATAAAAACTAAAAACGTAAAAAAGACATAATATTACTCAAATATAAGGACTTGCTTTTTTCTAATGTAGAAAGCCTTTTAATAAATTTATCAAAAGAAGAAAATGACTGAGTACTGTAATGGCAGATCCGATTGTAACTTCAAATTCCAGGATATTTTCTTATGTATACACTGTGTCTTTTATTGGTGCATGCAAAGTCCTACATTTTCTACCTACCCTAAAAAATTTGCCTCAAAAAAAAAAATTTGATTTGGCTTATGTAATCGGAAGTTTGGAACCACACATATTCTTCTATTTGGCCTAAAGTTCAACATTAAAAAAACATTATCGGACAATATTTTGTTAGTGATTCATGGGAAGTATTTAAATAAGATTGTTAGTGCTTGTTTTTGAAGTCTGTGTTACTATGATGTTAACATGAGGGCCTGAGTGTCAGTTCAATTACCAGATGTGTTTGTATTACATGTTTAGTGTTATTGTTTCGTGACCAGCCCATTGCATTACCCCAGTTCCATAATCAAGTGACATGGCCTCAATATACTTCCTTTTGATCACACTGACAAGCTGTCAGACTGACATGCTGATTGAGAACTGTGTTTAATAACATTCAATGTAAGATGGAAGGAAGTTTATACATTGGTGGAAGCAGACTCTCAGAAGACTGACATGCCTGAGCACTAGCTGTGTTCAACAACATTCAGTGTACATGTATGTTGGAACTTGGAAGTTCATACATTGGTGGAAGCAGTCTCAATTGACCATTGTTTTTACCTGAAGTGCAATTGGAGTATTACTTCCAAAATTTGTTATTATATATAATGTCTATAAAACAACGTATCATAATCTATTGCAGTCAGGGAGTATTCTATGTACATGGTACATGTATATCTAAATGATCAAACCATTAACATTATCAATTATATATCTCTGCACAAGGAAGAGTTGAAAGGAGATTACGGCAATGTAGAGATGGCGTGTATACATATCTTATGAATATTCAAATATGTCTCTTGAACACACATTTAACACACAAAATTAAAGCATACATTTATAATTATGTTCAAAACAAAACGAAATTTTATTTTTCAAAAGATTGCATTAGGTTTCAAGAATCTCTTTTAGTTATAGCCCTCACAAAAATAGTGTTAGGTTAGCACCCTTTGAATAATTCCGATATGAAACAGAGGTGATAAATTTAGCCATTAAATCCCATGACCGATTCTTGTTAAGCCAGACTGTCTATACAAGATGGAGAACTGCAGGATGTGCACACTAAATCAGATGTCATCCGCTAATGTCTTCAACAAACTAATTGTCTCAATGTCTGCTCACAGATTTCATCTCTTACTAGTGATGTAGACTGGTTTATCACGAAATGCACTCAGCTGACCTACACTGCAGTCTATTAATTTGAAATTATTGGGACAGCCTGTATCCTGCAACATTATCATCTGCAACATCCCAGTGCAGCCATGTTCTCTTTATTATGTACAGGCCTGAATAAACTAGTGTATTTGGAGTGGGGGTGGATAGGGGGTGTGGAGCTGTTTATCAGTCCCTTATTTATAAACATTCCATGTGGGAACAAAACATGAATTGTTTTGAAATTAGAATACATGTAATACCAGGAAAATATGCATTATGAGCCAAATTCAACATGGCAAGAGTAATTTGTATGCATCGACATCACCCATGCTTGATTTAAGTACATTATTCAATATTCAAATGTTACATCTAGCCACTGCAAATATTGTCACTGTGCATCTATAGTAAGATGTTTTGTAATGGGTTATGCAAAATGAAATGGGTCACTTACCAGTATGCAAAAATATATTGCTCAAATTTTCAATTTTCACAGGCTTATTGTATCTTTTTGGTTAACGATTTTCCTAATTATAATCACTCTGATCATAAACAGACAGGATACTAGATTAGAAAACGTGCAGTTTATGAATTTTTGCTTAAGAAGTCCACTTGCCCCTTTTCTCAAATTCAGCCACTTCCCTCCATAATCCTACATACATGTACTTGCCTATATATAGTAAGAAACATACTGAGAATGTCTGGCTTCATGTTAAGATGAACTCCATGTTTTGTTTTCATGATGAACTTTCATATAGAACCCTCATGTACTTACTCCATCCATCACAAAGTAATCAGGATTTTTCTTACATCTATAACACAACTGATTATCTGTGGTCTGGCTGGCTCAGCATGTAATTTGTATGGTATTGTCATGTCTTTTAGAATCTAATCTCACAGCCTGTTCTTCAGATTTATTATATCAACAAGACAAATAAATAAATATATATATACACTCAAACCTGTCTTAAGTGGCCACCTAAGGAGTACCAAAAAGTTGCCTCTTAAGACAGATGATTGTCCAATACAGGTCAAAAAGCACTAACATTGATGATTTGGGAGATTATTGAGATGACTCTTTAAGACATGTGGTTGCTTAATATAGGTGGCTGCTCAATCAGAGTTGACTGTATGTCTATATATTTCTTTTTTCTTTCTACAGGGAATGAGTTTATCCAGTCAGAGTCGGTCAGCGTCTGAAGACGAGGAATCAAGTATGTGGAAAGGTGTTCGCAGTATTGCCAACATGTTAATGGATGGTGAGCCTCCAGAAGAACCCGACACTGTGCCTGTGGAAGGAATAGACTACAAACTGGGCAAGCTTCAGTTCGGTATATCCTATGACTTTCAGACTCTGACGCTGACGTTGAAAATAGTGCGTGCCACGGGTCTCCCAGCCAAGGACGTCACGGGAACCAGTGACCCGTATGTGAAAATAATGCTTCTTCCCGACAAGAAGCACAAACTTCTTACAAAAGTGAAAAAGAAAAATCTCAACCCGCATTGGAATGAGTGTTTTGTGTTCGAAGGTGAGTGAGTATTTGTTGTACAATCTATATTTGTACAATGCGTAAGTTTTACTGAATTAATTACAGTGCAGTATCTTAACAAATTATTGTACAGTACATGTATACTAACGAATTAATGTACAGTATCTTAACAAATTACTACCACCATTCTTGCTTTATGTTTTAACATGTACTAATTTTAGCTTTTGATTAGTTTTGGGTTTTTTTCTGTGTTATGGAATACAACAGTAATATCTTTACTGTTTTTTCTTTTGTCTGGAATGTACCAATAAAGCTTTTACTGGGTTTTCTTCTGTGCTCTGGAATGTACCAATAACGTCTTTACTGTTTTTCTGTGCTCTGTAATGTACCAATAATGTCTTTACTGTTTTTCTGTGCTCTGTAATGTTCCGGTAATGTTTTTCTGTGCTCTGTAATGTTCCAGTAATGTCTTTACTGTTTTTCTGTGCTCTGTAATGTTCCAGTAATGTCTTTACTGTTTTTCTCTGCTCTGTAATGTTCCAATAATGTCTTTACTGTTTTTCTATGCTCTGTAATGTTCCAATAATGTCTTTACTGTTTTTCTATGCTCTGTAATGTTCCAGTAATGTCTTTACTGTTTTTCTCTGCTCTGTAATGTTCCAGTAATGTCTTTACTGTTTTTCTCTGCTCTGAAATGCACCAATAAAGCTTTCACTGTTTTTCCTTCTGTGCTCTGGAATGCATCAGTAATGTCTTTTCCGGGTTTTTCTATGGTTCTGGAATGCACCCAGTGGATATCATCTTTGTTATTTCTTGTGTGTTACAATGTACCATACTGTTAATTGTAACCCAAGTTATCTCTCAGGAATCATGATATTTCACAATTGTCCGACCAATTTACATAACATGAATGTGAAGATTTCCTTGAATGAGTTGAAGTCCTTGAATGAGTTGAAAGTGTAATAACTCAAAGTAGAAGCGATGCTGCATGTGTATCAGAATCTTGAATCTACAATTCTGTCAATGTAATGTGTGTATTTATTTCATTAGTACATCGGGGTTAGGGTTCCAAGCAAATGCCACCAGCCATCGATTTATCAATACACATGTAAAGCTGGCTTTGTTTAAAGATTGATTGCTGCAATTATGCTCAGATCATTCTGCGAGTGTGGACAGTAAAACACCGTGATACTGGTCGCTAGACAGCGATACTTGATGGGGAATATCAATAATGAAACTGGGGTACTAGGCGGTTCTGAAAGTAGGACAATTATTTTTAAATAATTCCTGTGTACAACAATTATTGTCGTAGGTTTAAATTTGTTATTAAATAGTGACAATTTCCTCACAACAATGTAAACGAGATCTTCATTTTGATTAATTGATTGATTCCTTTGTGAATCTGTTGGCCATGAAATACATCTTGTTACGGAATGCTACATTTGTAGAGAAGTATTGATCCACCTTGCAGCACTACAGTACAGTGTATGATGTGCACTACATTGTACATGTACATGTATGTGCATCAGGATCATCATTTCCTCTCATTAAGAGCTTCACTGATAGTGATATCTCTTATACAACTGCTACCTTCACAATACACACTGTTTACTTCATATGGTTTAGAGGGGTTTCACTGTATCTCTCAAGGGTGTCCCACTGACTGCGGTGTAAGAAACACCATTGTTATCCTTTTATTTTCCCATTTTACTGGTGGTATAGTATTACAGTTTGACAAAAACGATGTTTCATATTAAGCAACTCATAATTTATTTATGGTAATGTGAACGATTTGAACTTTCATTCTTTTTCTACGTCGACTTCTTCAGTACAAAAGGTGCTACATGCAACTGAAAACCACAACTACAGTGAAACCCCTCTAAACCGGAAACCCTTGGGACCGAGTAAAATGTTCCATTTAGAGGGGTTTCCGGTTTACTGAGGTTTAAATACAGCACATAAGGCTGTTTGGGACTTTGAAATATGTTCGGTTT
>JAUTCZ010013347.1:0-13300 GCA_032273805.1 Melanodrymia brightae | reverse complement strand
TTGGAGGTTGTCGACCAGTCGTTCATTTCCAGATAACCTCTGCTATAATAGTTAATAAAAACATGTGGGGTAATTTTGTCTGTATTAATCAATAATATTAATTTGTTGAGTTGAATTTCAAACTTTGTAATGCTTTGTTTTGTTTAACAACACCATTGGAACACATTGATTATTAATCAGCGGCTGTTGGATGACAAACCTACGGTTATATCTACACTTTTTCACAGAGGAAATCCGCTGCCGCAACATAGGATATACTCTTACCTAATAACAGCAAGGGATCTTTTATGTGCACTTCCCCCAAACAGGATAGCACACACCACGGCCTTAATGAACCAGTTGTGAATCACTAGTCGGGTCCTTTGAGGAGGATTGCTCCGTAGTCCTATCGAATTTCAGGCAGGCGCTGACCTATGACCCTTCTACTTTGTAATGCACCCAAGTAGAATAATAAATCGAGAAACGGCAATGTGTAATGTGAAATAATCCCTGAATGTCCACCAAAAAACATTTTGAAATGTGTGTGTGTGTGTGTGTTATTGTATGTATGTTATTGTATGTATGTATGTCCGTATCGTGTATGTATTATGTATGTATGTAATATAGTGACATCGTTAAACACATTATTTATCTTTACATCTTGTATAGAACTAGAAGTGTAAACTAGTTATTTCTGAACAACGATGTCGTATCATATGACTAATGCAGGCTATTATTATTAGTAAAGCAGTTCTCTTATTACGTCTGGTGACATTACAAAACAGTTCGGTAGCTCTTGTGCATGAAGGGTTCGAAAATCAACATGGATTTTGTTTTAGAAATATAGATAGCCAAGGAGCATTCTTAAAACCAGTTTTATTCGAAAATGGGGTATCCTAAGTTATATTAAAATGTATGCTGTTCAATGTGCCACACATGTATTTACCGTTGACATTGATCCGGTAGCTCTAATCAATTTCCATGCAGTCGATGTATTTTATGCAGAAGCTAGTCCCTAAAGATAAAGTTTGTTTAACGACACCACTGGAACACATTGATTATAAATCAGCGGTTATAGCATGTTAAACGCACGGTTATATCGACACTTGGTCTCAGAGGAAACCCTCTGCCGCCACATAGGTTACTATTCAAATAACAGCAAAGGATATTTTATGTGCACTTTAGCACGACGACCTTTGGTAGACCCGTCGTTGATCACATGTTGGAACGGGACATATATAATATTATAATCTACTGTTACAGTGGCTGATACAATCAAACATAAATGGACAAACGATAGTCAATTGTGCATAATATTATCATTGATTCATTCTTTATAATAATGTGGGTTTTTTTGCTGTATTAAGTATATAAAATAGAACCTATAGTTTTACCATTCACCATGTATACAGGTTCTTCGTTTGTAAACGTTACAACAAATCAATTCTATGCGGCCACTGAACTGCACTGAAAGCTGACGAGCGCGTGGTTGTTTCTATAAGCGTACCTACTATGTTTGGTTAAAGCTGACGCTGTCCAATTAGCCAGTAGTAGTGCAATAAGATGGTTATACACTGAATACGATAGCATCTTGCCCATCTAACGTGTACATCCAGTGAACGATGTCTGCCAGAACGAACACCGTGAACAAATTCTTTGTGATGTAATCCGTATTTAGGATATAACAAAATGTGTAATTTGATCCGCAGACAAGTTGATAACTAGTTTTAAAAAACATTAAATTCTTGCAAAGATGTCGAAAGATGTGTTTACTGTATCGTATGTTATTGACATTGTGCACTTAGTTAGCTGTAGTATGGTGATTGTGGTGATCTACAAAACGAATAAGCTGAAGGATCACCAAGAACAATTGCTGGTGCTGCAGAACATTGCAGAAATGGTTTACGAAGCTGTCCACATCATCATCAAGACGCCAATTCTATTATACGACTCGTATTTGTCAAAACCTGTTGAACACGGTTTGGATATTATTGCAATGATTTCCTTAACACTGTCATTGCAGATACTAGCTTTGGTGGCTGTAGTATTGGCTGTTGCTGTAACAAAAGGCCCCAAGTACAAGTTTCTAGTGACCAAGCAACGCGTCTGTATAGTTTTGACCGTACTTGTATTGCTGGATACCTTGGTTTCATCGTTGTCTTTCATACCAGGAATAGAAAGACATGAAGATACATATCATAAAGAATGGCAACATGAAATTTCAATTGCAAGTAGCATCGTTTATATATTTTACTTTTGTTACCAACTGTTTCCACCGTTAGTGTTTCAGTTTGTAAGCTTCTTCAAGCTTTCACAGTTTGCTCGATGGCATACATCTGGATTTCGTTCGCGAAGAGTCGCTATGAATATGCGGCGTATTAAACTTATTCTGGTGGTTTGTATCTTCCTATATTTATCATACATTCCACACACGGTTATTGAGGGCTTCATACGTTTCAAACAGGAAGAAACAAAGATTGTGTACAATATTGCAAACATTTCGAGCTTCTTCCCAGGTATATATTATTTTATAAAATTTCCTTTGTTTATTGTCTGCTATGCACCATATAGAATGACTGCTAAAGCCATGATCTGTCAAGAGAAAAAGTCAACACGTATCTATCCCTCATCAATATCCTAAAGATAATCACCTTCGCAGTCTTTCTGTGTTTGGGATCGATCCTCCTGAGTGGACAAGTTGAGTTATTTCCAGTGTTAACCTGTGATACGTGCTGAGTGCTATATTGTATATTGGAAAGTGCACATAAAAGACACCTTGTTGTTATTATGTAAGAGTATCCTATGTGGAGGCAGCGCGTTTCATCTAAATACCATGTGTCCACGTAATCATGTGATTGTGGTGTTAATAAACAAAGCACTTTGATCTTTCTATGTTTATCTCATTGTATGAAAAAGATAACGTTTGATTGTATTTTTATCGATACCACTGGAGTACATTAATTAAATAATCATCAAACAACCTGTTATTTCAGTACGTAGTTTCACAAGAAGTCGCTACGTAAGTTACAGTTTTCAATTATCAGCAGAGATGATGGCAAACCTTGATGTTTACAGATTCAACTAGAGCATTAACTTCAGATGTAATTCTACGCTTTTATATGGATTACATTAATTACACTCTTATGGTAGTGTATTAAAATGATACAGATTGTATTTGGGGGAAATTACATACAACGAGCGCAATCGTTGACGCAAAATCGATGTTTTCGTGTCTTTTTAGAAAATCAAAAATGGCGATTGTTTTGCTTTGTCTAAGTAGGAATTGTAAATAAGATATACTATTTTAAACCACTAGACCTACATGTAGGTTAATTAAAGGAGATATCCATGGCATCGAACATTAACAAAGAAACTATTTTTAACACATTTTCGCTAATGATAATGGTATGCAATTAAATGTAAAACCTTTACGACACAAAATCCCTTTCAAAATACATGTGGTAGCATATTGTAACTTCCATCTTAAACTTGTGAATTTAGCTAACTGAATTTTTGTCGTAAATTTTTCAGTTTTCATAACCCAGGAGGTCCCCTCTCCCCTCTGGCGTCCCCTCTCCCCACACCGTGAACAAATTCTTTGTGAAATAATCCGTATTTAGGCTATAACAAAATATTATGTAATTCGAAGCGCAGACAAGTTGATAAATAATTTAAAAAACACTAAATTCATGCAAATATGTCGAAAGATTTGTTTACTGTATCGTATGTTATTGACATTGTGCACTTAGTTAGCTGTAGTATGGTGATTGTGGTGATCTACAAAACGAATAAGCTGAAGGATCACCAAGAACAATTGCTGGTGCTGCTATATTTATCATACATCCCACACACGGTTATTGAGGGCTTCATACGTTTCAATAAGGAAGAAACAAAGCTTGTGTACAATATTGCAAACATTTCGAGCTTCTTCCCTGGTATTTATAATTTTATAAAATTTCCTTTGTTTATTGTCTGCTATAAGCCATATAGAATGATTGCTAAAGCCATGATCTGTCAAGAGAAAAAACCAACACGTATCTATCCCTCATCAATATCGTAAAGATAATCACCTTCGCAGTCTTTCTTTGTTTGAGATCGATCTTCCTGAGTGGACAAGTTCCAGTTTTAACCTGTCATACGTGCTGAGTGCTATACTGTATATTGGAAAGTGCACATAAAAGACACCTTGTTGTTATTATGTAAGAGTATCCTATGTGGACCATATGTCCACGTAATCGTGTGGTTCATATCTAGTGGTGTTGTTAAACAAAGCAATTTTATCTTTATGGAGCACATTAATTAAATAATTATCAAACAAACTGTTATTTCAGTACGTAGTCTCACAGGAAGACGCTACGTATGTTGCAGTTTTCAATTAGCAGTAAGGTATCATTTATATACACCCACAGATGTAATTCTACGTTTTTATATGGATTGGATTACTTGCACTCTTATGGAAGTGTAGTAAAACGACACAGATTGCCTTCGAGGAAAAGTATTACATACAACGAGCCCAATCGTTGACGAAAAATCGATATTTTTAGAAAATCCAAAAATGGCGATTGTTTTGCTTTGTCTAAATAGAAATTATATATTAATATATGAAATATTATTTAAAACCATTAGACCAAGTTAATTAAATTAGATAACTAGTGACATTTAAATGCATAAATCTGATGTACGTTACATCAATCGAAGTTCACATTTATCAAATATTTGTCAAAATATCGATAGTACAGACTTTAACAAAGACCCCCAAGGTCCCCTCCACCCACCATCCTTCCCCCAGGATCCCGTACCCTACCCCTCCCCATGATCCCGTACCCTCCCCCCCCCAGGATCTCGTCCCCTCCCCAGGGTCCCCTCCCCAATGATCCCCCACCCCAATGATCCCCTCCCCATGGTCCCCTCCCCTGGGTATGCCCACCCCCTGGGTTTATGGCTTCGTTTGTCTTGAAACACTCTTAACTAAACGCTGTCTGCCGTTCCAGCTCGCATTTGTTTAGATTAGTATACTTGTATACTCATATTAAATATAAAAGGTAATGATTTTGTTGAATAGTGCAGGGTTTATTAAAATTTTCCATAGTAAAATATGTGCATTTCGTTGTTTTGTATCAATTTCGGATTTCCGGATATTGGATGAAAATTCCGGATTGTTCGGAAATTTCCGGATACTTGGTCAGCCTGGCTTACAATGAGTGCCGCCGGTGGAGCAGAATAAGCTCATCTTTCTCGAACATCATTAAATTTGAATGACTACTTTCATGAGTGATTTCGACTTCATCGTAATGTTTCTTCAACTCTTCCTTCAGCAGAAATACGCATTTGGATGATTTGGCCATATCAGTATTTTGTCGTTTATATTTCAACATGTGTGAAGTTTTATTAATGTTACTATTTTGTTTCGTGCTCCCATTGCTCTGTAATAGTTATCTTTTTTATTATTTTAGAAATGTAAACTCATCAAATTATTCACGATGTTTAGTAGTACATACTAATTACATTGGCGTCATAGGTTACAAGATGGTGGACTACATCATAGTGCAAGGTAGAAATAAATAATTATGACTGGTCGTCTAGCTACTTTAAATTGGTGAGTCCAAATAATAACATACACAGGGTTGGTATGTATCCTTAGAAATATTTTTAAATGCTTGAATTTTGCAACAGATATTAACCGCCATTTGATAATAGTAAGTTACCGTTATGTGCTTGAAAGCGTTTGAAGTTCTTTATATTAATAGAGGCCACTCAGTCTGTTGAGTGAATGGGAATTGCCATACTTCTAAGTGCAAAATATGCTTTATCTTTGCTTTGATATTCTTCACTTCATTGTTTACGTACATACTAGTAACCACAAAGGATCAGCAATAGTACCGTAAACAAATCTGTTGATCGATCTTTTGTTTTATCGCATTACTTAAATGTTTTATAAATGCATTTAATACTTTCTTTATCACACAAATCAAAGGATGAGGGAGATGAAAATGTTCTAATGGGAAGTAACTACTGTAAGTATAGTGTAGACTGGGTTACCCGCCCTTATGTGCAGCGAATCGCTGAGGGCAAAGGGCAGGCAAGCCATTCTCTTTATGGCGCTTAATTCATCAAACATACATTCTGACCGTGTCATTAGATTTTACAGCGCATTTGGACCGTTGCCTTAAATTTATACTGTGTTGACGATCGGCTACGACCGGAGTCCTAGACGTAATATCGCCGAGCGTTGTGGCATCTCTGGTGTTCGAGACTGTGCTAGAGACTGTTTTAACAGGGCCACGTTTCTGTCTTTTATTTACATTGAGGTACAATGTATGTCCGGTGATCCCAGTGTATCTACTAAATGGCCAGCACTTATTTCTGAATGTATTGTTCAAAGTGACCATGATGTCATTATCCAAATCAGAGAGGAATGTTAATGGGGCTTGGACATTAATTCTTACCTCAGGGCTTTTACCAATTGGCCACAATTGACGACAATTGATATCATTATCCAAATCAGAGAGAAATGTCCATCAGAGAGGAATGTTAATGGCGCTTGGTCAATCCACCATATTATGGCGATTATATGGTGGCTCCGACCCAGAGCGAGAGTTTCGCAAGACTCAGTGCGGAGGTGTACTTCCACTTACACTGGCCAGTGTCCACAACTGATTTAGCAAAGGGTGTGGTATGTACAGCCCTTTCTGTGGGGAAGGGCATATAAAAGATCCTTTGCTACTCATCAAGAGTAGCGGGTTTCCACTATCATACTAATACTAACTTCTGTCATGAACAGGCAGTCGGAAAAACTGTACTGCGTGACCATGACAGACGTGCTTGAACCTTAATTGGATATACACACGTAAATAAGTTATAACTAACTAACAACTGAGAACTACTAAGTCCTCACTAGAGTTGGATGCAATAGGCTTACAGGGATTACACATTATATCGAAACAATACAGTACTTGCACGTCTTGAGTCTAACCACTACACCACCAACATGATTTCTGTTCCACGTAAGAATTAATTTATTTTTTATTAAGTGTCCTGCATCTAAAAGTAGATTCCTGAGTTTAAGGCGGTTGCCACCGTACGCCTGCGCGCCGAGGTCTATTGTAACATGTTTCTGGCTATAAGAGACGTTTTCGTTATACAAATTACAATTTACTTACATTTAGTTTCTTAGAATATCAATATAATTATGTATTTCGATTGCATCTTTTAATGATTAAAAAGGTTCTATTAGCAGGAAACATGCTACAATATAATTATGTTCGCATATATACAGTGGAATCCGTATTAAACACCAAGAATGTCCCTTTAACCGCTGTGTTTTATTGTTCTTTGGTATCACGCATTACTTGAACTATAATATTACGGATAAAAACCATGTGACTTACAGTTAACTTGCTCCAGCTGTGTTTGGTGAGTACGGTACATGCCATCTCGACTTTGTCGCCAAACCCCCTGGATTCTGCCGCGGGCATACATGTAGATAAATAAAACAAACCTTTACATGTAGATACGCATTTAGCTACAGTTGTATGTCAGTGATTTTGCCGTTTAGATTACAAAGCATTAGCTATCCTCGAATAAAATCAATGTTTTTCCTAAATAACAGTTCGGTGAGACATACGGACCCGGACGTGCTAATCAGAACTTCCAAAGGGAAGTTCCAGGAAATTGCTAAATGGTATTGAATACCGAAATGTGGTTTATGTCCAACGGGTTGAAGCTAATAGTATTTGACAAACGATTACGTCAATGAAATGGATATGATGCCAACATTTGTTTTTCGTTTTGAAGCTATAGGAATTGTGTTAATGCTTAATTCTCCATTTAAGCTGTGGTCTGGAATGTACAAGTCAGGACAATTGACTTTGTCTTGTATTGACGAATGGTTAAACCGTTCAATAATCACACACTTTACATGAGCTTAAATGCAGATTTGCGGAATACTTCCAACATAGCGAAACATGTTCGTGCAAATCACAAACAATTACACAAGTGAGAAATAAATGTCATATTTTAAGTTGCCGGTCAGGTTACTGGTACACAACATGTACAAAACGTAAACACATGTCAGTGTTATGTCGGAATACTACCATAGTAATTAACATGAGGGTTGGTTTATTCTGTATGCTGTTAAATTATACAAAAAAATACCACAACTTGTATGCTCGTGGGATTCGAACCTAATATTTCAAAGAAAAATAACATTAACAGCTCATCCAACAAGATTCAGATTCTGATAATTATGATTGTTATGCACGTTGTATAATTTGTTATCTAACTATACGTTTTCTAATGGCTCACTCTGATTTACACATTTTACGCATTTTTTTATTGTTTCCTTTTTCTCTGATTTAAGCAACTGTTCAACCAAACTGAGAACCATCAGTATAATTACTACAACGTAGATATCTCATATAATATTAATCTATGACAATGCGTCCTTGCCATACTCATGTTGTAGGGGAAAGTGCATATAATCTAAACGACAAAACATTGACATTGCTAAATGTATATCTATGCAAAAGACAGAGTCAAGGGGATATTGCAACAAAGTAGAGATGGCATATACTTACGAATCACTGCCAACATTGATGATACCAGGTGTTCGCGAAAGTTGAGCGTATCCTGCTCCACAGGGGGGCACCCGTCGTAATCAAAACCCTATTGTTTGTCCGTTATCTTTATCGAAACGATCAACAAGCGTACATCCCTTGCTACTTATTCTGACCAGGCGGTCGAGACAGCTGGACTGCGAGTCCAGGATTGAAACTCAAGTAAATAATTATAAGCACGTAAATAAGTTATACTTAACTAACGAACTAACTAACTAACTAAATGCATCTCCAAGTGTAACCCTAAGCGTGTTCATCTGGTATTCTTCTTCTTCTTCTTCGGTTTCATATATGCTAACTAAACCCTAATATCTGTATAATACACCAGTTATTTTATGCGTGTTTGCATGCATTGAGATGAACATGGGGGGATCTCGCTTGGATTTCGTTTCCGTCTTTATCCGATAATGTGTTGAGCAGTTAAGCTGATATTGCAAGTTCTTCTTTGAAGGATGGAATAAAATGTCACATAGAGTTCACCCACCATTTCATATCGGTAAATTTCTAATGGAAAACGATTGTGGATGTTCGTTCTAATTTCAATACCGGTAATGTCAATTGCTCTATGTACGTTCTTATGGACGTAGTATTAACTAATGGGTTACCGAGTAATTTCCGTTAGCAAATCTAAACTATTGAAAATGTTCAGTGTTAACCATACCAAGGACGGTCACTTTTATGTATTGCATGGAAACTTCTGTACACATTGGTTAAAGCAAGGCTCTTGCCAATAAATACATTTATAGCACCCTTAGGGCCAAATAACGGACACTTTTATATGGTAGAAAATAGCGAACAAGGTTAACGTAAAGCGATTGACAGTAAACACATTTATTGTACCCTGAAGACCGGCGCGTCACCACTGTTGTGTGTTGGGAAATAATGGACTGGAATAAAATAAATCTCTTGCTTTGGAAAAATATTTACCGTAGCTTGAAGGCCAAGCAATCGTTACCGATATATTATTTAATATACCATATAAATCAACATCATTGTAATATCTTTGTAATGTTGTTTTGTTAGAGTTCCATTGCTACAACAACAATGTGTTATTCATATTGCGTAATGATTATATTTGGATGACATATTTACATTGTTTACTTGAAAGCATATGCATGCAAAATATGTGGAAGCTATACTAGAAATGACTAGAAGTCATTTATTTATTCGGCATAATGTCATGACAAGAATATACTCGTTGTCGAAATGTGCAGAATGTAGACTGGAAAACAGTCTATGTCACAGAGATTGAAGTAGGTCTGATTAATAGTTTTGAGTTATTGAGTACTGAGTTTAAAGAAGTACATAAAGTGCATATGGGAATTCTTAGGTACTTTACATTATATATAATACTGACGAGAAGCTATTATTTAGTCTTTTATCTCACTTCCAAGTTCGGTGGATCGTTTAAAGGATTCAAGTCTGTTTACTGGTGTCTGACATTACTTAATCTCTATCTGGCATCAAATCCCATGATATATTACCTTTCGGTACGAATCCCACCAGTATACACTTCCTGTTTTTTCATGCAATTTCCAGATGTCTTAGGTTTATATTTTTGAAATGGGATATTTACTATTCTTGTAATATACGTAATATCAAGAAAGTTCTTGCATAAGGAGAGTGATTGGTGATTACATTACAGTTTATATACACCGCATTGATTAGTAAATAATAATAACCTGTCCATTTATAAGTTAATATTCTTCTTCTTATTATATTATTATTATTAAGCTGACATTCGGCCTATCGATTCGTTAGATGTGTTAAAACTATTACAGCGAGACTGTTTCATTAGCGAGGTTTTACTGCCGATAATCACATAAAACAGAACCAGACCAGGGATTGTACACACACGAGCAAACAATGAGCAAGAAATAACCTCCGATACAGCACTATAGAGCACTCACAGGAACCACATCGCAGCTTAATGTGACTCGTATACCTGTTAGAAGCCCTCGTATAAACATTTTGAAATCTACTAAACAACAAGAGTTGTTTATGTCTTAGAAGACCCAACGGTGGCGTGAGAACTGCTTCAAGACGTTTGTAATTTAGAACTATTTAATCTTGTGGAAATTTGGACGTTTAATTTGTGGTGGCACGTAGTGTTCGAAACAACTAATGTTTTCCTGCTAATGAACTACTTAATATTATTAGGGTGAGTATATCATGAAGTACTTGTATTTATGATTTGTAGATTTATTTTGACCATGTGCTGTATATCGTTGATCCATGCAAACTTATAACCAACGAAATTCTAAAGACAAGGGCTATATAAAACATGTCTTGTAAATAATTACAAATGATTATGTTTGTTTTTGGAGTTTTAAGATTACATTAAATAAAACATTAAAACATAGTATACAATTATCTATTGAATTACATTTTATAATTGCCTGTTAATAACTTGATTTGGATTAAATCATGAGTATTCACTAATCGATGTTCAAGGACTCCTGATTGGCTGTGACACATGGATTCTTTTTGCAGATTTCGTGTGCATTTCGCTGTCGGTAAAATAGTGTCACGTTAGCGAAGTTAGTATTAAACGTGGTTTGAATTGGTTTAGACCAAAACGCCATGTATTTGAGGTAATGTGATAAATAGAATACTACAATCGTGGCCGTTAGATACCATTTATCTTACAACTCAATGTTTAAAAACGTATCCAACTGTTACGCTCGTTCGATATTCGTTCGATATGTTTTGATACATATGTAAGACACATGATCGCTAATGGTCATGTAATATTCTCTATGTAACATATAGCAAAAATAACAACAGAAAGACATAGACTCAACAACTATTAAGTACAAAAAGATGGTCTGGATGGGGTTTTTAATCTGCTCAAGTAACCATTAGAAAGCGAATATTACACAGAACGGACTATTGGTGAACACATAATGTTTATAGCATGTAGGTTTTCTACTGAAGACCGATACTGCTCGTGAATGGGTCTCTGATCATCTCTTAGACAATTTAATAATGACCTACATAAAACTTAGTCACGTCAATGTTATTTATTTAAACCATTTGAATTGTCTTAATATTGTCTTTTGCACTACTTTGTTTTTACTGAATATTCTGGAATTGGTATGAGATAAAACATTGACAACAAAGTAACACCATGGCATTCTTATAATACAGAACATTCATTTGACATCGTTGAACACACCATAGCTTCCTCGTTACTTCGTTTAAACTCAAAAGAGAGTAGTCGGAACGGTTTTCTTAAAAAAGTTTAATCTAAAATGAAGAAAATAATTAACATTCATTACCTGGTGAAAAGTTATAATCCTGATGAAACAACTTGTGAACCAAAGCAACCCACTGATTGCATTTGTTATCATTAATATTGACCTCAGCAGGTATATCAGCGCGTCTGCCTGAGCTACGTTATATCGCAGGATCAAACGGCCCCAGTAGACCCGTTAGATCACTTCTGGGATGTTTTCGTTCGAACTAATTAAAGCTTTGCATCAAAGGCCGTTGATGGGCGGGACGTTGTTCACAGGTAGAATGTCTGCCTGTGGCGGGATAGGTCGAGGGATCGATCCTTCACAGCGCCAAACATTGTATGGGTTATTTTCCGTTCCAGCCAGTGATACACGACTGATTTATCAAATTACGTGGTGTGTGCCGTCCTGTCTATGGGATAGTGCACATAAAAGATCTATTACTGTTTTTCGGTAAGAGTAGCCCATCTAGCGGCGACAACCGGTTTCCTCTGTAACCATGTGTCAATATAACCATGTGTCTAACGTCCAATAACCGCTGATTTATAATGGATTTGTTTCAGTGGCGTCGTTAAACAAAGACACTTTTTTATCTTTATCAAAGGCCGTGGTATTTGTTATTCTGTCTGGAAAAATGAATAGTAAAAAATGAGTACTTTATACAGGGAGAAGTCTACTTCTTAGACCATGTGTCAAAATTACAATACATTTGAAATATTTTCTGCACACCAGATTAATTGAATTATACTACATGGTAACGTCAAATTAATACGCATGATTTGTATGTACAATCTAAACTCATTGGGGACTATCTGTTGTTGACCTGTGAGCTGATTAACCGCGGGATGTGTGAAGCATGTGCTAACTCCGTCTGTTGTTATGTTGTTC
Organism: Melanodrymia brightae; assembly: GCA_032273805.1. Taxonomy (NCBI): domain Eukaryota; kingdom Metazoa; phylum Mollusca; class Gastropoda; order Neomphalida; family Peltospiridae; genus Melanodrymia; species Melanodrymia brightae. The sequence goes on along the minus strand of JAUTCZ010013347.1, from coordinate 579 downwards.
TATCGAGATATGGAAAAATAGGTCTCTGGGGGAATATTAGTCTGTGAGTGTCATCCAGCCGACCGACCAGGGAGTTGCTGACCGGAAATAGCAATAACAATCAATAGTCAATATGATGCAAACAAATACATTGTATTGTAGGACGGCTGATGAGTATTTCGTTTGTCAAGGCCTGTACTTTAATCATCCCCACCAACCTCCACCAACCTCCACCAACCCGTTATAGATATGGGCGGAGGTAGAGGTTAAGTAAATACCACAACACGGGCCACCATAGTACTAACTAGACAAAAATAGAATCAAATAAGACTTTTTCTTAAGTGGAAGTCATTATGTAGTGATGAACCAGTGATCCACTACTGGACTACCAAAGGAAGTGGTGTGTGCTATCATGTCAGTGGGAAAGTGCACATAAAAAAATCCCTTGCTGTTATTCGAAGAGTAGAATATGTGGAGGTATCGGGTTTCCTCTCTAACCAAGTGACGATATAATCGTACGTTTGACATCCAATAACCGCTGATTAATAATCAATGTGTTCCAGTGGTGTCGTTAAACAAACAGAGAGGGACATAGCTCAG